>JARJDR010018954.1:0-13039 GCA_030264135.1 Myllaena sp. GC000078 | reverse complement strand
GTTTGATGAGATCTCGACGTTATTATGGAAAGGAAGTGTTTTGAAAACGGTCAGATGGTTGACGATGGGTATTTTGCTATATGAAGAAGAACACTATGATAAAGCCATGAAGATAAGATTATAAGATTTCAATTTATAAATATTGTGCTAATTGAAAGCTGTGTCATATAGATAGACCTGTAACTTTCAAATTGAATCCTTCATAGTCCATATTTCTGTCTTTCATTGATAAAACGTTTGTTTTATCCTTAAAAACAATAAATTTCGGCAATGATGGATTAATCCAATAATGTGTACATAATTCAATCAAATAATAAATTTTGTAGAAGAATCGAAGGAAAAATGGCATTTCCGTTGGATAATTCCTTTTATATTTTTAATAATATTTTTAATATAGCCTTAATGTGTGCTTACCATACGATCGTTTTTCGCAGTTTGAAAAGTTTTGTCACTAATTTGGTTGAAGTGTCACTCAACCGGAAATCATGGCGTCGATGGCGTGGGTGGCATCACAGTTGAGAACGCGTCGCGTGTGGTGTGGTGAAAATAAAACACAGTGCGTTGATTTTCGATAATATTTATAGTCATGATAAACTTAGCTTCGAGTTAGAGCAGCACCAAAAAGCGAACTTAATACAAACAACGGCATATCATCTCCCTCATTCCCTTCACATCGCTTAACGTGGCTAACGTCCAGCTCCATCACATTCCCTTCACACATCGATTACCGTTTGATACCGTTCCCAATCATCCCTCATGGACGCATTACACTTTGTGCGTGTCCATAACATATTTTACAAGTTATACGTGGAATTATCATACGTTTATACGTATATGTATATCGTATCAGTTTTTTAGCGTTTAGGTAAATCCTAACCTAACCATCAAATCGGTCGCGCGCGCGCGAGCTAGCGGGCAGTTCTTGTTTTGTGTAAAGAAGTAGTTTTTCAAATGGTTTGGCGAGTATCCAGATCCAGACAGCATGCAGGCATCAACAGCGTGTTGCAACCGATCATCATGTCCTTCTGCCCCCAGCTCCAGTGTGTAAGTAATTCTCACTCAATTTTTGATATCGCGGCCTATTCAACCTCCGTCCATCCGTTGCATTTGCAATCAATTAACTAGTTATTATATACACTCTCAACTGACTAGTAGCACTGATCTGTATGTATAATATCTTCTTATAAGATTCATAATATATGTATATGTATATAAATATTCATCGTTATTACGCAATAATCAAAGAATCATCAAGTACCTGAACGGTTTACATTTGGGTTCTTCGTCGATTGGAAGCCCCTTGCGTTTATCGTGCGCGGGGTGTATTGTATTGTAGGGGTGTGTGTCTCATACATAACATTATTATGTGTCGTGGTGCGGAAATTACTATTGTTTATAATTCAGTCTTAATACATAATACTCCGTCATATAATATTCCTGTTTATATGGTTGGTAAAATGGGTGTCGACCCCCGAATAACTTTTCTCTCGTCTACGCAACAGATTGTGTTTTACTTTTTGTACTCTGTATGAGTTTTGATTCGAATTTATCTATCTAACTAATGTAGCTATCGGCTAATTTGATGTTATGCCCTCCGTGTTTTTGTACATCCAGCTAACATCTCGCAAAAATATACAGCAAACTCAATACGTGTACTTTACACACAACACAACACAACCATTTGTGTGGAAACAACCGATTTCGCTCATCAGGTAACGTCGAGACCATCTTTCCAAATCATTATTCATCAGTATCTTCATCAGGCGCAATTTAATAGACGGCCGACGTTACCTGATCAGCGAAATGCACCCGCTTCTAGCTGGGCTGCGGCGGCACCAGCATCTGGTTGGGATGCAACGCGCTCACGGGCCGACTACGTGGTGCACCACCAGCCTGCTGCTGCTGCTGCTGTTGCTGCTGCTGCAGTTGTTGTTGATGCTGCAGCTGCATCTGCTGCATGTGCAACTGATGCATCTGCTGCTGGTGCAGCTGCAGTTGTTGGTGCTGGTGTTGCTGCTGGGCGAGTCCGCGCATCGTCATCTTGCCACCTTGATGCCCATCAATGCCCTGCAGCACTTCCATGTACTCCTTGATGAGCGTCGCAATCTGGAACGCCTGCGCCGTGGTGAGGATCACCTTGCTCTGCTTACACGCGCTGCCCGTGATGATCATCAGGCAGTTGAGCGCCGGCGAGTAGCTCAGGATGCTGGCGTACTCATACGTGCAGAGCGTGTTGCGCGAGCGATGCTCTAAAAGGTGCAGGCCCTTTTGGTCGACCGCCAGCCAGAGTACGCGCGGCCAGTTCGATGTGAATGATTGCTGTTGTATGTACAACATGGAAATGAAAGGGAAATCATAATTAAGTAAGCGGTATATACACGGAAACGAATCGAAACGAATGAATCTAAGAAGCAGAAATTTACCATCACATCGAAAATGGTCGCCTTATGCAGGGGCCAACTCTGTATCAGGTTGAGGAAGGCTTGCTTTGCCTCTGATGCTGTCATCCCGCGGAGTGATTGATGGTGCATTGCGACCCCTTCTTGTGGTAGGCCCGGGACGAGACGTGCAGGTAGGCAGTGGCACGCGATCGTCCGGTAGTCGTGTAGTATCTCCGCGCAATCACCCAACTCCAGCTGTCCTTGTAGTGCCGTTAACATCATCTACAACGCAAAACCCTTCAGCACAATGCCCCAAAAAAACTAGTAATAGGACTTACCGCTTCCTTATCGGTGATGGGAAACCGATCCGCACGCAAATCGTGCAATACCTGATGGTATAGCAATTCCTTCTCGACCGGATCGGTTAGATTGATAAACGTATCCATAAACAAGTGTTTCTTGAACAGGAAGAAGTGATGCTGAGGTCTGGCACGTTTCGCTGTGGCAGTGTTCGTGTTATTGG
This sequence comes from Myllaena sp. GC000078, assembly GCA_030264135.1. Lineage (NCBI taxonomy): Eukaryota > Metazoa > Arthropoda > Insecta > Coleoptera > Staphylinidae > Myllaena > Myllaena sp. GC000078. The sequence continues at coordinate 10,135 of JARJDR010018954.1, read as the reverse complement.
CGGCGGCGGCAGCCGCAGCCGCCGAGGCAGCACGGTAACGCTCCCATTTCGCCATCACATCAGCCACCTTCTCTTCGCCGGCGAGGCTCCGCTCGGAATTACCCAACACCTCGTAGATTGCATAGCCCTTGGCGTTCGAACTCAATCCGATCTTATCGCGCACGATTTCCAGCACATCGCGCGCCGTTGCGGACGGGTGGAACTCCACAGAGTGGTACTGTCCGTCCATGAAGTGGAAGCGCGCGTACACCGGCCGCCGGTTGATCGTGCAAAGGATCTCCTCGCGCGACGGCGGCCATTGTCGGCGGCGTGTGCCCTGCGTCTTAGACAAGCATTTCTCGGCAAAGCGCGCAAATTTACCCTCCTCCGTGACATAATCCGAACTGCATCGCTTCAAATGCGCGATTAAATAGCGGCGCATTGCTTTGTGCGGTGGTAGCACCACCGAGCAGGCGAGGGAGAGCAATGCCCAATGGCGGAGGTTCACCCGGGAGTTGGGATCCGGATGGTCGGTGGTCTGTTTGATGAGCTGCAGGTACAGCTCGCAAAGCAGCGATTCCTTGCGCATGCATCGCTCCAAAATCGATTGCAGCAGGGTAACGTGTTCATCTTCCGCGCGTCGAATTGCCTCTCCATTTTGCCCCAATCCGGCGTATGTTAGTATAATCTGAAAGACCTGGAGCATGATTTGCTCCTCCGCTTCAGGTATGCGGCTGATGCTCTGCGTGACGGGCTGTCGGCTAAATGCCCAGAAGGAGTAGTGGAAGCCCTTGTACGTTTCCCCACTGTCCCCACCATGCTCCTGGCGTAGTTTATCCAATTTGTGTTTGCTCAGCCGGCGAAGAGTGTTTCGGAGAAAGTTCCCGGATTGATCTATAGGTTTACGCATGATATCGTTGTCGATGAGCGCGCGCCGGCAGTTTACCAGATTGTGGTACAACCGCACGCGGTCCTCGTTAGTCATTGCCTTGACTTTCTTCGTTGGGGCTTCATTTTCGGTGATCCAGCCCGCCAGCGTTGGGCAATAGCTTGCAATCAGGGACCCAATCTCTGCTTTCTGGCCCGTCTCAAACACGAAACACTTGTGATTGTTGTCGCTCATATGCCGTTGTAGCGTAATGGTGATGAACGAGTCACTCGGGTCTAACATAATACTCTCAATCTCATGGTACGGGTACTCGTTTAGAACGAATTTATCATCCGGTTTGATTAGCATAATACCGGCACAATTCACACCCAGTACGAGGGTGTTGCCGTACGACCAATACCCCCGATAGGTCACCGGATACATTGTGGTTCCATAAAGAGGGTATTGCATCACACATGAGAGATAAAGGGCTTTGGCTGTTAGTTCAGTGCGACCAGCTCCGTATTGTCGGTGTGCATGCGCGATGATCGGAACCCAAACATCCTCGCCACGCGTGCGACTAATCCGATACGGTAGATATGTATCGATATCGGTGTAATACTCGAGTTTGTTGTTATCCTTGGGATCACCCAATGCGACTTGGGCCTGCAAACCAGCAAGTTGCAACGCAACCTTCTCGGTAACAGGGAAATCATCGCTTTTCACAACACTGTGCACCGCTTGGGCGTAGAGCAGGTTCACTTCCACCGGGTCTTGGCTCAATTCGCGATTCGATTTAAACAGGCGCCGCTTGAATATGAACCGGTTTTCGCCCGAAGAGCAACCCGACCCGTTGCGCTTGCCCATCGTGCCCATTCCGGCCGCGTTCGCCTTATTCTGGTTCATCTCCCACGCAGCGATTACATCGTAGAGGTAATGATGCGCCCTGACATGCTCTTCGGCATCGGCACGACTCTGATAGATAGCCCATCCCTCCAGCGTTCGCAAACCCAATCGTTCGGCAAGTTTCCGGGCGGCATCTCCAGCCGTATCGGTGGGATGCACATCAATCGCCTTGGTGCGTCCATCCAAGAAGAAGAATCTGCATACAATGGTCCCCAATCGCTTCATGGCTGCCACTTCCACGGAAGAGGGTGGATGCTCTCGAACGGTCACCTTGTTATTATTGCAATTGTCCAGACACCATTGCACATACTGAGAGATACGCCCACCTTGGCTGAGGTTCTTCTTGAGGAACGACACGAAATACTTGTAGAGATTCTTCGACGGTTGGAAAGCAACCACGCATAGGCAGAGCAACAGCCAGACGCGTTCGGTAGCTTCCGGTTGCGGATTGTTGGTGGCTTGTCGCACGCATTGCACGAGGATCTCATCGCGCAACTCTTCGCGTTCGAGCGCATGGCCCACCACGCTCTGGATGACGGCCAGCTCGCGTTCGGCGTTCAGCTCGCCGCGAATGTACTTGCAGATGTCGCGGAAGATCACGCACGCAACGTTCACATTGTCCGGATCGTACATGTGAATGTGCGAGTTGGGTATCGAGTTGCCCTTGTAGTAGACGAGCATCTCGTACTTGGGTATCATCTCGCCGATCGACGGCCGCTTCCGGGTGAGCGTCGCCATGATGGTGCCTTCCGGACTGCGTTCGTGCGCGTTGTAGAAGTTCTCGGCAAACTCGAGCATATCGTGCAGAGTCTCTTCTGCACCCGCCTCTTTCTCCTGCTGCTGCTGGTGATGGTCGTTGATCTCTTGGAGTTTCTTTTCAACGCGGAACTTGCGGCGTTGTTCGCGTTCTGCATTTGTAGCTGCTTCCTGCTCCTGGTTGTACCGCCATGTCTGAGGCTACATCATAAACAGGGTTACTATAAGGGTTATTGGGATAGATGGTGGATCTTACCCCAGCGCTACTGCATCGCGACACAGGCGGACTGTGATGTGGTGAATCCGATGGTAACTTAGGCGGCGCCGGCAGTGGCGGTGGCGATACACAAACCGGCTCGTCCCTAGGCAACACCGCTTCGTAGATGGGCTCGTTGGTAGATTTGTCCACGGGCACATCCTCGGGGATGATCACTGGCGGTGGTAACAACACAGGTGGTTCGTTTATCACGGGAGGAGGAGGTGGTGGTGGTTCGGTGGGTTCCGGCAACGAGGGTAAACCCATTTTGGGCGGGGTGGGCTGTTGGAGTTTCTCCTGCGCCAAACCTTCGAGTTCTTGCTGGATGACCGTCTCCAGCTCGACATCGAGGTCCTCGACCAACTCGTCCATCTGTGAACCGATCTCGTCGATGATCTTGTTGGCGTTGGGTGCCGTTTGGTCCGAGAGGAACGCGAAGAGGTTGTCCAAGTCGACCGCCTCGGTGGCAGCCTCGGTTAAGCGCGGCTTCATCTGCTCCGCCATATGCGACAACGCAGCAATCTCCTTTTCAGCCGCTCTGGAAAAAAAACCTCATTATTAGCAATAGAACTATATTTACAATCCGGAGTGGTTACTTTTCGCTCTTCTCCAATTCCAACTTTTGTTCTTCCGCCAGGGCTTCCGCTTCTTTGGCGCGCCGCTCTTCTTCCGCCAACTCCCGCTTGCGCATCTCTTCTTCCACGCGACGCATTTCCCGCAACGCGGCGGCTACCTCGCGAGCAAACACTCCGCGCAGATGGCTTTGGATGACGATAGCGGCGCGCCGCATACGCAAGAACTCGATGCGACTCTTCCAGCCGCGATAGGCGTGCTGCAGTTTCAAACCAGCCAAACGCCGTCTTTGGTATTCCCGCTGCGCCGCATACCTTCGCCATGTCTTTTGTATGAGCACCGCTTTGGCGGCCTGCATTTTGTTGCGCGTCTCCTCCAGCGGTTCGTGAACGTGGGACCGCATAAAAACCTTGCTCTTGCCAATCTGCCATTCGGTCTTCGGTATATTGTGGCTTTCAATCAACGCGCGACACGCTGCTCGTGCGTCTACCGGCAATCGATTCCGCGATAAACAATGATATCTTACAATGAACTCGTTGAAATCCATATGTATGGGAAACCCATCCTTGCGGATGCGGATAATATCCAGCATGCCGAGGTACTTCAATTGGTCCAACACCTGCGCGTTGTCGTAGTTGTTCGAGTCCTTGTTTGTGTTCGGCTTAATACAGCGCACGTACCACGGCGTAGTGGACTGCAGAACATCCACCAACGCTTGCAGTTGATGGCGGAATGTATCCGAAACGGTCAATTTCCCTTTGCTGGTGCCTCGCGATACTGTAGACGCCCCGTTTGTAAGACCCTTCGCCGCCGGACACGCGTTCAAATCCTGATAAGCGGACAATTCTTTGACGAACTCGCAGGTGCTACGCGAGAGGATGTCGAAGAAGACGTCCTGCTGCACGTCGCGATTCTTATCAACGAACCCTTTCACGTTGTACAGCACGCCACCGGCGTAGTGCCGCACGCCAAACTCCACCTCCCACTTGCGCTTGTCCTCGCCCTTGAAGTAGTTCTCGTGCGTTTCGAACTCGCCGTGTAAATTGTTAATATAGGACGCGTCACACCCCCTCGGCATGTGGCACTGTTCCGAAAGCAGGCGGAGAATACATCGGGGTGGTTTCTCCAGCAGCTCCAAGCAGAGCGTGTTGTCCGTGAACGCAATGTGATTGAATTCAATCTCTTCGGCTTTATACTAAAAACAAAACGAGACCCCTATTGCATAAACCAAGGATCCAAGGATAACCGGGTTGTCTTTGAGTCTTACAATCTCTTGTTCCAAGGCAAAAACGTAGTGGTTGAAAAACTTGTGTAGCTTTTCATTCGTGTAGTTGATGCACAGCTGTTCGAAGGAGTTGACGGCAAAGTTCTCGAAGCCGAAGATATCAAGCACCCCGATAAAGCGCGTTGCGTCCTGTCCGGGATTCGTGCAGTTATTGATGTGGTTGATTAGCCACGCGAAAGTTCTTGAGTACAACGCTTTTGCCATTGCATGTCGATTTTCACCCGCCTAGAAATATAACCGTTATAAACCCAGCTCATTGTCTCTGCGTAGACTTCACACAAACCTCTTGGAACTTAAGTGGGATTTCCGTAATATTACCGCGGACGTTAATCTGCCTTTTCAGAACCACTTGTTTGACAGCCTCCTTTTCCAATCCCATCAATTCGGCAACGATCTCGATGATTTTCAAGTCCTCCTCGGTGACATCGCTCCGCTCACCATCCACATCCTGAAAGCTGAGATTGCCCAGCCAAAGAATTGCCGACAGTGTCTGAAAGATGCCGGAGCACATCCCTTGCGGCACCTGCAGCACGTTGAACGCCAGCCGCAGCGCGTCCAAGCTGTTGATGTCCTCCTCGCATTTGGTATAGCCCGATTGGTTCAGGTAGTTGTAGAAGGCCACCGGTTGCAGGTGCAACTGTTGTGCAAACTCTGCGTTCCTCTAATTGTAAGCATCAATACCATGAAAATAACAGATCTCTGCGAAATATGGAAAGACCCACCTTGGCACCCTCAACCAGTTGATAGAACACATGGTAGTTGCGTTCGTTAGGACCTTGGAAAGTAATCCGCGACTGCTCCAGCAGGTAGTCCTGCACGATGCAACCGGCAATCATCCAACGCTGGTCGAAGCACACCTGCATAAACTTCCCAAACCGACTCGAATTGTTGTTGCGTATTGTCCTCGCATTGCCAAACGCCTCGAGGATGGTGTTCGCCTCGAGGATCTGCTGCTCCACCCACGTGGAGACGCCGCTCGTCACCGAGCAGAGGTACTGCAGGATGAAGCGCGTGTTCTCGGTTTTGCCGGCGCCGCTCTCGCCGCTAATCACCAGGCTCTGATTCTGGAGACGGCCGCCGTGTCGATGTGGGTGTTGCAGCGAGAAGTAGGCCGCTTCAGCCAGTGCGAAGACGTGCGGTTCATCCATGCCCAGTTTGCGATTGCGGTATTTCTCCACATAGAACTATCCCCCCAATTTCCCCGTTAATTATCGGACGAAAATCGTATTGGGCTTAGGGAATTAGCAGAAATAATTCGATTTCTTTTTGCGATAAGGATGTAGATACCGGAAATGATGTCGCACCATCAACATCCTATTTATCGGTCACGGTACTAATTGGATTACAATGACAATGCGTGCTTTTCGTGCGGATTATACGAACAATGCATAGTTTTCTATTTTCGCGTTGTCGTTGGCGGCATGTCGCGATAATGAACAATAAAGCAATTAGGCCCCGACACGGTATTTTTTGTATTGTTTCAAATTCGGAATTCATCTATTGCGTGGCGATTTCAATTGGAAGACATTGGAATCATTTTTAGTGCCAGTCTAGTTTCATCATAATGATGATGATTTGAGGAATTAAATGCAGCAAGGGTAAAAAAGCGGAGAAGTGAAGAAGACCGGATGCGATGTCGACGCACGAAGAACGATTGTTTTGCAAATCGTGGGAAAAATATAACATGGTTCGTTGGCATGACGTGGGCTTGGATTTTAAATCGGTAGAAAAGCAGACGCGCTTGATGATGGCGAGCTAAATAAATATGCGTTTCGAATTTGTATAAGAGAATAAAAAAGCTGGCCGGGGGACGGCTGGGTCGTTACGCTGAGTGGGTTTCGTCTTCGACCTCTGGTCACGAAAGGGTTAATAAGAGAATATGTACAGTATAATTTTTATATCAGAATTTACAAGCTAATAATTCTCAACATTGTTTCATTAAGGCAAGATGTTGAAAGAATCAATTTGATTAATTCAATTAATTCGCTACGAAGTGATAACATTCAGTTATTTATGCCCGTATTGAATGTTTAATCTAATAGACATACCACACTATAAATTTTAATTGAATTTGACTTTAATTAATCAAATTGCATTCTAACATTCTCACATTGTGTGGTTACGGTGATAAATCGATTACGATTACCATTCGTTATTTCATCATTTTATAACATCTGCAATGCTTAACGTTAGATTTCCAATGCTATTTGATTGGCGGAGAGGATGTGGAATACGTGTGAATGTGTGTGTCGTAACCGGAAATGCGATAAATTTGCATTGGATTCCTGCGGCTGCCAGTCAGTCAAGAAGTGCTCATTACGCGCTTGTAAAATGGTAACGTCTTCATGTTTGACGCAAATGTAAATTTATTAACTTATTTCCCGCCCATAAACAAAGCACTGAATCCTAAGTTACGAGTAATATCCTAAGCCTAAGAACTCCAAATTTAGAACTAGGAAATGCAATGCTAAATTTGTCCACGCGCTGGAATGTAACTCTTTCATGTTAAGTGCTTTCAGCTCCAGAACACGTATCGATGCGGGTCTAAATTAAGAAGCGTGTAGATTAATTTCGGCGCATGCCGCATGTCGATAACAAGCGCAAGTGCAGAGGAAGTTCAATGCATCGAACATTACTTTACGTTACTTATTAAGTGCTTGTGACCGAGATTGCTTTTCGATTAGTTGTTGCATATGGTGGACCACACGTTTTTTTACCAACAGGACCGCATTTCAAAAACAAATCAATCACTTTACTCTAATATTATATGATCTCCAGCCGTTTTCAAGCTGTAGAATTACTTGACGCGAGAATAGATGCGTATTTGTTGATGATATTCATGAGATTCATGAGCATGAGAATGAGAAATTATGCTCTTTTTATCTGTCTGCCAGCTCAACGCATGACTTTGAGCCACATTCCAGATGTGCGTCGTTTATCGCGCGACCTATTTAAAACTCGCAATATCTCTTCGAGTTCACAATGTGTAATTGCATTCGCACTCTTCCATGAATGTGTTTTAATTTTTAATATGGAGAAATTAAATTAAGTGGCGAAAATATGGTAATGGACAGATAGATTTCAGTGGTGGTCTTGAAAAGGAAGCGAACTACGTTTCATTGTCACGACACGGAAATGAAATATTAAAAACCCCTAAACAAACACTGTGAACCGGACGGACGCGATATGAATATAAACGTGCATTCTTCATTTAAATAAATACATAGGTACTTATTTGCGTAGGGAATCGATGTGTTGGGCATCAATCAGAAGGAATAGAATAAACAACTCACCTGTGAGTAGATATCGACCTCTTTGTAGGGATTGACAGCTACAAGAATCGATCCGGTATATGTCTAATAACTTCTTATAAGGAAAATAATTACATATTATAATTGCCAACTCGAGAATATTCGTGTGAGTACCAAACATATATGAATTTTCGGAAACCTAATCTTTCTTTCTACGAATCTCGCGGACTAGGATTACAAAAGTCGGCGAAGATTCCGCGAATTAATGATTGCTGCCTTGGTCGGCCGCGGAGGACGAAATGCGATATACGTGCGCGAATAAAAGCATAGTCATAAACAAAACACATGCCATACACATTCCGCTACCTACTTCCTTCATTTTATTATACTTTCCAAGTTCGACGTTTATTATTGATCTTATTATAACGAACGCGCCACGAAATTGTTGCTGGTGACTTCGACTTGTGATGTAATATGTAATATAATTTACTTGTCATTCTGACTACAAGAGAATCGATTAAGGAAGGTGGAGAACGAATTGACAAAGCGAAGGAGGTTTTTAACGTGAGTCATCGGTTGCGATGAAGGAATTCCTCCTGGCCGCAGGGCCCATGGAAATTCCAAGAATGTTCATTCATCGGTGGCTCTCGCCAAAGGTCATCCGCGTTACAGATTAAAACGAAGGAATGTACGAAAGCAGAACAAAACGTGTCCGTTGAATACAACTATAAAATCACAATATGCATACTAAGTGCTTATTGTAATATTTAACAATTTTAACTTTATTTCATGCTTTTTCTGGCAGCTGGACGAACGCGAACATCATTTGAATAAATTTACAAGTGTGAATGAAAACAATAAATTAATGAACGGATGTTAGCACACAAAAACACACGTTCATTCTAGGAATGTGATTGTTGAAAGATTAGCCATCGATTAACTTGTAAATTGTTAAAACAGACGAGATCATTAATTCCAGCTAATAATTCTAACAGAAATCATCTCTGAGAACTCTGAAGACGCAGAGAAATAAAATAATAACATAATTAAAAGTCATAATGCGACTTTTACTTATTGTTAGTATGTAGTACTGCAAAGCAAAGCTGAACTCTACCAAGAAGAAGAAGAAGAAGAAGAAAACAAAGGCTCGTAAACAACGTGAACACGACCGTATTATTACTTAAGTGAACTGCTAAATCACGCGCGCACTACTCTTATATGTAAATTCCAAGTTTAATGATGTTTTGGCTACACTATAACAATTTTTTGCACACGCGAATTTTAAATTTGGAGAGTTTCAATTTCATATTTTACCGTTTGCGCCGCAATGTGAAAAGGCAAAAATCTTCTCCAAGCACACAATTAAAGTGGGTAATTAAGAAATTATTCGATCGCATGTTGATCCAAATCATAATTCTCATCAAGCCACCGAGCATACTATCAAAAATGAACTCAATGCAAATAATGACAATGGTAATTGTACGAATCGTTAGCTTCCGCGTGCTGCGCACTGTGCGTGCACAAAGACAATTATTACCAATTCATGTTTATCTCTAATTTGCCCACTTTTCCAATATTTTTTCTAATTATTATTTGTGATTTGCTTGCAGTTGATTTCTACATCGATCACAAGCCAACATTTTGCGATGCCAGTGATGAATTCGACATCCGGAGCGCGAGAGATCATTAAGGTACACACACTTAAAATTAGTGCATGATTGCATCATTAATGACTCATCGGAATCGTTCAATTTCGGGCGATTGTCAGCTAAACCAACAGCAATTAAATTGCGCGGTGGCATTTCTAGCTAGCCAGCTATCATCAGCACATATGGTCGGTAGTACTAGAATAGGGGTGAAGACTGAAAACACCCCATTTTTACTCCTCTGCCTTTTGTCATTCGACTCATCGTTGAAATTAACCAGCCAACCAGAAATACCACAATCATTGTCAACAGCCATCACCACTCGTAATAAAGGACAATAGAAAGCGAGGCACCTGCAGTAATGCAAGGCAGCAAAAAACTCTTCTTATCACGCGTAATCCAAAAGAGAGACTCTGGGAAATAACAATCAATGGTTGAATCGATAAAAAGGATACGTATATGCGATCCCTCTCGTAGCGCACGCGCAGATTCTTGTTGATCACCTCCTCGTCGAGGACGGTGAGGCGTGTCATGTCATCGACGCCGTCCTCCGGCAGCACGCCTGCAACAAACAACGCATATCGATAAATAAATAAACTATTTCAATAGCGTTAA
>JARJDR010018948.1:0-47731 GCA_030264135.1 Myllaena sp. GC000078 | reverse complement strand
TATATTTATATATTATTTTGTTAAATATATTTTAGGGGGATTTTCAAATAATTGAGGCAATTTTAGGGGGTTTTGACTTAGGTTTAGGGGTAAATATTTTTGAGAGTTGGCAACACTGACCACAATGCACAATAATCCTAATCAATTCCTTATTTTCTACATATAATTTATAAGCACCGGTTCCATAATTCAGCAACTCAAACAAATAATAACAAAATGTGGCACGAAGCAAGAAAGCAAGAGCGGAAGATTCGTGGCATGTTGGTGGATTATAGAAAAAGAGCCGAACGCCGACGAGATTTCTATGAAAAAATTGTGAGTTGTTCACTTTGTAGTTATGCATTCAATGGCAATTTTATAAATGTTATTGTATCATACAGAAAGCCGACCCTACCCAATTTTTACAAATACATGGGCGCCAGGGCAAGATACATCTTGACCCGGTAATTGCAGCAGCAGCTGAAGGAGCAGCTACAATGTAAGTTAATACGACACTATTCTGCTTTTATTCTTCTTTTTATAATGTACAACATTAACAGGATGCCATGGCAGGGACAAAGTGATAACCTCATAGATAGATTTGATGTTCGTGCACACCTTGATATGATCCCAGTTGTAAACCCAGATGTTGAAGAAGAACAATCCTATGAAGAAAGGCAATCAAACTATGAGCGCTACAGAATCATTGCACAGAATGCATTCCTTGGAATCAATGAAGAAAAATTCCTCAAACAGTTACACCTTGAAGAACAGTTTGGCTACACTGAACATGAACCCAAGAAAAAGAAGCCCACTGGTGGGGCAGCTATTGGTTTCAACTATGAGGATGGCTCCAGTGCTACTGGTACAGCTCCTGCTACTGCTACCTCACCAACAAGAGATGAAAATAATTCAGAGGACAATTCAGATAGTGATCTTGATGTGGATTTGGCAATAAATATTTCAAAGATTGATTCCACGCAAGCTCACGAAATGAACCGACATGGTCGTAATTTCGGAATGAGTTCTAATGATTTCTACTCGTTCCTTACCAACGACTTGGAGGAGGCCGAAAGTTTTAAGCAGGCCAAGGAAGAAGAACACGAGAAAGCGTTGTTCTCGGGGAGGAAATCACGCCGGGAGCGGAGAGCTCACAGGGAGAAACGTTTGGCGAATCGTAAAATCAGCCCGCCCAGCTATGCGGCTAAAGAGTCGCCCACTTTGAAACTCGACTTGCATGATAAGTCCGAGTCGCGGTCTCCGTCGCCGGAAAATTCGGGAAAGATAACTTTCATCACGTCGTTTGGCGATGACGAAGAGCCACAACCGGTAGCGAAGCCGACCTACGCTGATAAGGTGAAGTCGTGGCCGAAGCTGAAGAAATCACGAACAGAAAACGCTGAGCGGAAGGTGTTCATCGAAGCGGCCAGCAATAATCCGCCGATGGCGAAAATGGAAGTCGATTGCAAGATGAAACCGCTGGCATCCCCGCGCTCAAGTCGCAGATCCACATCACGGTTGCGTAATCGCTCGCGGCGTTCCTACTCTCGCAGTTCACGATCCAGCTCAAGATCCACGTCGCGATCGAGATTACGCCGAAGGCGTCGCAACAATTCCAGTAGCAGTAGCTTGAGTTCGTCAGATTCATCACTGGACCGACGGCGCAAGCGACGTAAAACCAGTCGGAATTCAACGTTAAGAAGAGGTTCCCATCGTCGATCACGTCGCACATCCAGCTCCAGTAGTAGCCGTAGCCGTTCGAAATCCAGTTCAGTGGTGCGCTCGAGATCCAGGTCGAAGAGTCTCAGCCGGAGCTCATCTTCTAGTCCCGCGAAATCCAAATCCACTTCGTCCAGATCTCCCTCCAAGTCAAGATCGAGGTCGAAGTCCTATTCCCCCATCCCTGAACTTCCGCCCTCGACGCAATCGAAGGGCGATTCAGTAAAAAATGAGAACAGCAATGAGCCGCACGATACTACTGCAGAAAAAGCAGTAGTTCCTGCATTGATTAACGCTTCCACCAGTAACAATGTCCTGGAAGAACGTCCCGTCCCACACGAAATTCCACCCGTACCGGAAGAGGCACCAGTGGCACGTACGCTTCCTAGATACTACGGTCGCAAGAAGAGTGATCACAGTTCGTCGTCGGACCTTGATGACTCCAGTGGTGAAGATAATATCGAAAGTCCAAAGTAACATAACTAAATACATAATTTTATGGCAATATTTTTATTTAAATCTCTGTTTTAGGAACAATCAAAACAATAATAGTAATATTGCCAAGATTGGTAATTCAGGCTCTGCAACCAAAGTCAGTAAGAACCTCTTAATTTATCACTGCCACACGCCATACCAGTTTTATCACTTTTATCAATATCAACATAACTATGATTTCTAATGAATTCTTGCTACACACAAACACATGAAAGACTTTTGATTTACCAAACTCAATAAGAAAGCAGTTCTTTGTGTATAGTGAATAGTTGGATGGTGTGTCTTGCATGATACCTAGTAGTTGTTGATGCTATTAAACTAATAAGCTGGTGTGGATGAAACAATGCTCGGAAGCTGTAATGTAAATGCTAAAGAGTTGGTATAAAACGGGCGTCATTTTCAGGCCGGTTCGAAGACCTCTGCAACAGTATCACTAGCCGAACGCCTTAAACGCAAACGACAGGCGTTGTTAAATAAGCAATGTATGGTAAACACCAATCATCATGAAATGTATCTAACTTATACCCTGTTATTTTAGTCAAAGCCGATAAGATTGCCGAGCAAATGAAAAGTGATCGCGAAAAGCAAGAGCAGCAGACACGCGACGAGGAACTTCGGGAGCTTGCTATTAAATTGCGTCGCAAGTATGACTTCAGACTTAAAATCTGTTTTCTTGTGTGGAATCAAAATATCGGGATTTGCAGGCAACGAGAACGACGTCACGCATACGAGAGCGACTCTTCAAGCAGTTCATCATCGCAATCGAAGTCGGCCTCGCCAAAATCGCGTGCCGTACGCAGTCGCAGTCCAAGCGTGCATAATTCGCGGCGGTCCAGGGAGGCGGACTACCAGCATCGATGGGACAGGAAAGACGGCGAATACAGCGGAAGGCGTCGATATCGGGATGATCGTGATTGTAGGTCAGCTGGTCGCGAAAATGCACGCGTTATTCGATCGCGTGATCGGGACCGCGAAAGAGATCGGGATTATGAGAGAAGTCGTGATCGTGATAGGGAACGTGAAGGATTTCGTGAGCGCGATGGTTATCGAGAGCGATATGGTAATCGGGATCGTGATCGAACAGGATATCGGGATTACGACGATAGTCATCGTGAAAGGGATGATAGTTGTGAACGTGATTGGGACCGGGGCAGGGATCGCGAAAGGGAATGGGATCGGGATAGATATGAAAAGCGGATATCTCGTTATAGTGATAACCACAAGAATCATCCCGACAATGATGGCAGAGACGAGCGAGAGAGGCGGCAGGATAGAGGTCGATTTGGCAAATCTTTAGTTGATTATTGACCCATTGTGCTCTTGGAACGGGTCTTTACTTTTATTTCAATTTGTGTACTTGCTCAAATAAGATTTCGTGCCACAATGCTGGTGATTTTTGTATAACGTATTTCATTTTATACGTTGTGACATGTATTTCGTATGCGTAAGTTTTTTTCTGCCAATTATAATAATAATTACAATACATTAGTTTTTTCTTATCACGAAACAATTATATATTTCCACAAGTGTGCAATGGTCCCAGTGATAAGGTTTGTTGGTAAGTAAAATTTTATGCAAAACTCGCCAATATGCCAAAGTTGGAATTGGAAAGAACGTGAAGGGTAACATATTAAGGATACCTTTCAGCTTGGGGAAATCAAACATTCATTGAGTGTTGAACAGACGATTTATGACATGTTTATTTTTGTGAAGTTAATCTTGAATCGTTGAAAGAATACGCGTAAAATAACGTCCCTATTAATCTATATTTGGCCAATTTTGAAAAACTGACAATGAGTAGTTATGATGATAATAGTATACATTTTTAATTTACACTATTATATCGTTTGATAACGTAAATGAGTTAGCAGCACATCGGCATAGTCGTATACGTGCACCAATAGGAAGCACGCGCATATCGGACATGGATACACACAGGAATGTGTAGTATACCCACGAGACTCGTCCTTGCAAAATTACATTCTTTCAAAGCCCTTGCCGTGCTGTCTGGCTGGCCCTATCACACGTGCGCTTCTTATTGCTTCAGCCCGCTGCCTAGCCATACCACACCATACCACATCGCATCACCTGTGCGCGATGTTGTGTTTGCGCGTCTCCCCGCGGGCTAAACCTCTAACCACATCTCCTTCGCGTTCCCTCCGTTACACAAATAAACCTGGCTCACTTCCGACAAGAGTTCGTACCAGCCTCTCGTCTTCTATAGGCATGGCGAATACATGTGAATTTGCTCTTTCTCTACGCACACGGTAACCGCAAATACGTTGAAAAATCGATAATCGGCAATACATTGTAAAAAATAACTGTGTAATATAGCACGTAGTAGAGAGTGGAGACGTCTGATAGAACAATTATAAGAACGCTGAATAAACAATAGCAATTGCGATTACTAACATTAAATGCTCGTAGATGGATACGATAGATTCATTGACGCACGCGAACAAACTTTACGGACCCGGAAACTTTACCTGACAGGTGAAAATTGATTATCCAGGTTCTGCCAAACGGCTGATAATGGATGACCATCGAGTCCGTGTGCCATAGGCAACGGTCTGAAAATTACACGCACTTTCCTCCTGCAAAGGGTCACTGGGGCTGACTAGTGTTTACTTTCTCAGCGTATTATTGATTGAACGAGGAAAGCGCAATTAATAATAAAACAATGTGTATCAGGAATTATATGAAAATATAAACTAGTGTTGGTTTGCAATAAATGATATGATGAGATAATAGGCATTAAACAATTGTATTAAAACTTAATTAAGAATAGTCTACTTCATTCGTAATTTACTGAGATTATTGCTGCATATGTATATTTATTTCATCGCTGAACTGCATGATCATGCTCGGTTCTCACATAACATCGATAAGAGATTGTGATTGGGTATGAATGTGGTGCAATCGAATCACTTGAGTGACCACTGGTGGACAGTGTCATCCAATGAATTGGAAGATGAGGCGACGCGACTGTCCGGCAGGTGCTGCCACGGTGCAAACTAAATACATATTCAACAATTTAACTTTAGTTATGTTTGTTTTATTGATAAATTTGTTCTCTTCCTCGTCTGTCCACAGCCACTAATTATGGCCCGTTATGCGGGTCTAAGACACCTGATACTTATGGCATTGTGTGTCTCATACATTTCCTGCTTCATTGAACAAAGAATAATTCTTAAGTAATCTGATCGTTTGCCATAGTGGCTACCGTTCTTTCATACTACAATTGTCTTTACTTCATGGCTAAGTTTGAGTGGTTTTTCTGGGTTAAATTTCATTCACGAAATTTTGATGTCATTCGCTCACTTACTACGCTTTTTGAAGTGATAGGAATTGAATGGATTTGCTAGAAATCTTAAATAGAACCATAGATAAGGCAAATAATATAGTCATTACTGATAACTAGCCAAATGTGAAATAAGTTGCAACCTCAACAACGATTGAATCGTGCCTAGATAGAATTATAAAAATATCTATCGTGACGCTAATTTACGCTGCACTTGAAACAAGAGTGTAGATGAACAGATTACACATTGCAGTTATTATTATTATCATGATTGGCAAATTAAACTAGGTAAGTATTGTATAATCACCGAACTATAAATAATGCGCTCAAAATCAACACAAATCACTCGTCCTCCAACCGTTTGAGAGACGATTTCTAGTTGCAACCCAATCAGCGCGAACAATGCGAAGTGTTAGCATTCTCATCCTCTCTTGCGCCTTTGTGGCGGCTGCTTCTGCCACCACCTCAGATTGGTGGAAAACGGCCGTTTTCTATCAAATCTATCCGCGCTCCTTCATGGACAGCAACGGCGACGGCGTCGGCGATCTGCGCGGCATCATTGCACGTCTCGAGCATCTGCGCGCCGCTGGCGTCACAGCCACGTGGCTGTCGCCGATCTACAAGAGCCCGCAAGTGGATGCTGGCTACGACATCGCCGACTACAAAGCCATTCACGATGAGTACGGCACGATGGAGGACTTTGAGGCACTGGTGGCCGCCGCGGACGAGCTCGGTGTCAAGGTCGTGATGGACCTGGTGCCGAACCACTCCAGCGACGAGCACGAATGGTTTGCGCTGTCGGCGAACCGCACCGCCGGCTACGAGGACTACTATGTCTGGCGCGATGGTCCGAATGGGGATGATGTGACGCCGCCAAACAACTGGCTGAGTCTGTTCAAGTACTCGGCGTGGAAGTACCACGTCGGCCGTGGCCAATGGTATCTGCATCAGTTTGCCGAAGCGCAGCCAGATTTGAATTTCGAGAATCCCAAGGTGATCGCCGAAATGATCGTGAGTATCTTTAGACTGGTGGCTTCAGAGTTGGAATTGAAGACCTTGTTTGATAACCTCTGCAGGATGTGATGAAGTTTTGGATGGATAAGGGTGTCTATGGGTTCCGTGTGGACGCCGTGCCGCATATTGCCGAAGTGCAGACGTTCGAAGATGAGCCGCTTTCGGGTAATCCCAACGCGCAGCCGCACGAGTACGACTCTCTGTTGCACTGGTATACAAAGGACCAACCTGGTTCCTATGATGTCATCTACCAGATGCGCGCGTTTCTGGATGAGTACAATGCGGCGCGACCTGGGAAGGATGAGCGCATCATGATGACCGAAGCCTACGCGAACATCACCGCCACGATGCTGTGGTACGGCGATGATGAGCATGAGGGTGCGCATTTCACATTCAACTTCCAATTGATTCCGGTCAACAAGGAGACGACAGCTAGCGAGATTGTCAGCAAGGTTGAAGAATGGATGCAGAACATGCCCGAAGGGCGCACTGCTAATTGGGTGGTAAGTATCCTTTTCCCATATTAATACTTTCACTAATTATGTAATTCTGAAGATTGGAAACCATGACAATCATCGTATTGCGTCGCGCGCGGATCCGGCTAATGTCGACGGGCTCAACATGCTGGTGCACATGCTGCCCGGAGTAGCGGTGACCTATCAGGGTGAAGAGATCGGCATGCAGGATGGCGACGTGACCTACGAACAGGGACAGGATCCAAGCGCCTGCAATGGCCCGTCAGAGGACTTCAACAAAACCAGTCGCGATTTTGAACGCACACCATACCATTGGGATGCTACCAAGAATGCTGGTTTCAGCACTGGTGATGTAACTTGGCTGCCGGTCAGCGATAAGTACCTGGAGAATAATCTGGCGCAGCAAATGACAGACGATAAGAGTCATTTCGCTGTGTATCAGGCATTGACGCAATTGAGGAAAGACTCACACACTCTCCGTCATGGCGAATTGGAGATTAAGCAAAGTGATAATGTGTTGATGGTGAGGAGATATAATCTGGTGGAGACAAAAGAAGCAGAAGACAATCACGTGTTTCTGTTCAATCTTGGAGACATGGCGGTAACTTTGAATATGAAGCAAGAGTTTCCTAGCATTGGTGAGCTAAAGGTCGTCACGTCTTCAAACTTTGATGCCGACACCATCAATTTGGATGAATTGGAAATGCCTGGACATGCCGCTGTGATTGCTGTAGAAATTGCTTAATTTGTTGTACCTAATATAAAGCCAATAAGTATAATAAATTTTAATTGCATATAAGCCATGAATGTATTTACGTACCCTGTAGTAGTTTCCGGTGTTCCCTTTAGATACGCTCGGCTGCAAAATTGAAGACTACGTTGTTAACACGTCTTTATACCTTCCATTCTTGTGGCACTAATAAAACGGTCATACCGAGCGCGAGAAAAACGCGTAAAGCAGAGAAAGGCGCCAGTGTGTGGGTGATATTTATTTTTAAAACAGACCATTCGGCTGCATGATAACAAAACCATTCGGTTTTATAGTGGTGTTGATGCGGTCGCGCCGCTGCCGCATCCACCCTCGCAATTGTGACTACACATACGCAATGCGCGTGCGACACGCGCAGGTCGTCTTCTTGCGTCGGAATGCTCGTGGGGCGGTGATGGCCTGTTTATATGTTTTTGCTGCGCAAAGTCGGAGCTAGTTAAATAAAAGAACTGCGTTGATGGCGATGGTTTGTTCTACATTTTGTTAGCACTCTTCCTGTACACATTTCTTAATCATTAATTTGGAAAAACTATTTTATTTCCTTAACATAAGAAAAAAAAAAGATTTTACATTCACATTTACACTTGTGCCAACAGTCTAGTAAACAATGCATAATTTATATGCGGTTTCTTTTCCGGTCTCGCAAAACAAACCACGCATTTATGTCATTTTGCATACATTGTCAGTCGCTTCAAAACTCCTTAGACAGTTTTGCAGAGTTTTATCTAAAACTTGATCATCAAAGTTGTATAGGTAAGTATTATATCATTATATGTAGGAAAGTAAATTAATGAGCTAAATTACAGTTGTGCTCTATATTAATTGTAAATACAGTCCATGTAACAACAATGTAGAAGTAAATTGTAGAAATATTTAGCAATCCCTTCAAGCAACGATAGCCGCAAAATTCTGGGGTGAATCTCTGCAAATGGAGGCTCTCTGCTGTTTGCTTTCGCTTTGGATTTGCGGTTACGGTTCGGCTTTGTTTATTTTATGATATTATTGTAAGCATGTTGGTGGTAGGGGTGAAATACGTACATCGTGAATTGGGGTAGGTGTGTGGATGCGTTGGTTGCACATTGCTCGATTGTGTTGAATACGAGATATATACATATAAAATGTATGTACAATCCAGATATTGAAATGGGTTTAGATAAAAAGTTATGTCTACATCAAATTTTCTTTATTCCTTAGTGCTGCAACAAACTAACACCTATTTTAAACCAAATTCGGTAGGTAGATAATATGTTAACATATAACATACTGACGGAAAACGGATTGAATTTAGACAATTTTATATGAACACACATGCGCATAATATGTGAAAAAGCAAAAAATCTTATCACGTCTTATTATATTATTACATTATCTACTGTTGTTTCCAGCTTTCTTTTACATCCATTGTGAGCAAAGTTCGTAAAAACCGAATCGTAAAAATATAAACCCTGATTTCACACAGCAGCAGCGACAGGGACGACATGGTTTTGCGACTATTTTGCGTGGAAATGTCGATGGAGGGTGGCATCTAATGTTATATTCTGATCAAGCCATAAAATCGACTGTTGCCTTTCTTTCTCCAGCTATCATCGTTGTCATCGTAGTCTTCCTCCTTTGAATTACAATTAGGTTCTTATTGGGTAGTTTTTGGGGACCATTGCCGGATATGAGGCGAGATTTCGCCATTGCCCTTCCCCAGTAGTCTGCGTCCTTTCGACAATCAATGCTGGAATATATAGACGGCGTAAAAACATATGGACAAAACCAAATCGTAATATAAAATATCAAAATAGCCAAAATGGAAGAACGGCTAGCAGGCAGAAAGGAGAGGAATGTTAAAAAGGGCGGGTGGAATCACAGAACACGCGTGTAGCCGCTATGTATAAAGGATAAAGTTCGAATAAAATGGAGGAATAAAAATGGAAAACAAACTCGGATACACACGCTAAAAAACACATCGACGAATACTGAGGGTGCAGTAGCATCGCCACATCCACCGACTCATTGTGTTTGTGGGGAGAGTCCAAGCCGAGCGAATACATTTGCGAATGTGGGGAAGACAGTAACCATACTGATGAAAATATGTGCATGTATGAATTATGCATCGATATTTGTTTTGGTTATAGATGAGAAAGGGAAGCTCAGCGACTCAAAGAAAATGGTCATTATTTTGAAAAAAATATGAAACGGAGATGGTCAGTGGCTATATTTTTACGGGCCATGATTCACATGCTTCGCGTTGAGCTTCCAAGTTGCAGTTATGTTCATTACATTTAAAGTTTACGCATAAGTTTGCCGAAGAAGCGAAAGTTTTATTGTCCTTTACATATAAATCAGAGGGACGCCGACACGGACTTGGGGATGAAGGTCCGTTGAATAAAAAAAAAACAAATGTCAGATTCAAACTTTTCTTGCTATTTTTTCGTTATTAACTTTATTATACTACTACCTACGTATCGCTATGTAGTTACTATAAATTACTAATTTGGATTAAATAAATTCAAACTCTTTACAGTTTGTTTAGTAAATCGGTAAGGCTGCCTGCCGCAAACTAGAAAATAACACAACACCAAACATCATAAACGGCCAGACATCGTGCGTTTTGCCGTTTTCGTGCTTTTCCACGTTCGCTTCCTGCCGCCCACTACATCACCATATACGTTGGAAGAAACGACGTCGCCCAACATTAGTAGCATCCTGTTCGGGTGTGTAAGACACCCCATTGCCTGTCATTGCCGAGGCAGCGGCGGCGGCGGCGGCGGCGGCGGCAGCGGTGACGATGCGCCTGCGGGCCATTACCTCCTCGCCAAACACAGCAACACGGACAGGACGACCGCCGCGCTGCCATCGATTCCCCCGGTCCGCACTCCTTCCTTCCTTCCCACTGCATGCTGTCCACAACCGTCGCACCGCACCGCCAATGTCGTTATTCCGGTTTTGCGCGCGCGCGCGCCATGCGACACGTGTGCCGAAATGCCGGACGTTAGTTTTCTTCGTGGACGCCGAAGCTGTCGCGAACGCGTGTTATGATCTCTTTTACTTTACCCAACCCTCCAGCCCGGCCACCCTCTCTGCCTTATATGTACGTCTGCCTGCGGCCAACAACACGGGTGAGCGAGTCGAAAATCGAGGCGACGCGCGGCGGAATTGAAATGGACGATGACAGAAATGAAGATGTTCCGGATATTGGCTTCATATGGCACTCCTAGGTGTCATCGCGCAAACCAACCTGAATCGCAGCGTGTACGTCATGCGTGCTTATCGATAAGCAGCCAAATGGAAATTTGAAAAGAATCATATTGAAAATTATTTTAGTGGAGATACAAAATGCACAATAGGGTCGTTAACATTAGCACCTCATTATTTCAACCCTCATATTGGTCCATTTGCGCGCATCCCCTATTTCATGTAATTCTCGTTTACCATTCCATTTCTATGCGTATGCAAACGCGGATCATCCCTTTCGGATGTTGAGGTCAAAACTAGATCAACGCAAATTCACCTTCGACCCACTGGACTGAGAGGTGAAAGGTGAGACTGGCTTAAAAGGGATGACATTGAGGAGATGATATTGTTGCTGGACATTGAGCGACGCAGTTATATATGGGAGATGAGCTAGGGGATGAATACCAGATTCCGGAGCGCGTGCCAAGGTTATGGTGCAAGGATGAAATTGGATCAAGCACACACGCGTGTTTTTCGGACCTTTGACCCGTGCATACGCCACCAAGGGATGCTGGATTTCTATTTATGTGATGAGTGGCGTAATTGCCACTTGAAAAATCTTTTCATGATCAAAATATTTCGTGTAACGGCGACAGTGTTGTTTCTTGTACTTTGGTAGTGTGAGAAACAACATTCTGCGCCACTTCATATCCTGTCATCATAAATTTTATTTATCTGCGATACCCATATATGAGGGTTTGGCGGATGCATCCTTGCGACCGGCGACTATTACAACGCAGTAGGGAGGAGAAAGAAATATTCAGAAGCTATTTAAATTTAAATGGAATTTTTTACATCGCAAACCGCGGCGATGGGGACCCCGACGTGATGTGTCCAAGCTCCAACATACACACCCTTTGCGCTGGTTTGACTGCACAGTCAATTAAATGATTTATTTGATGCAATCATAGCGCACATTTTCTCGTCCTTTCTTGATTGTCTGTTGTTTTAGCCTTGCAGGTGGATTGTATTAAATTGCTGCATGTGGGTGTATCTGATAGGGTCAAAATAAAAGAAATAAAGAAGATAGGGGGAAAAGGGAGCATGCAGATGAAAAGAAGGGTGATTTAAATAAGCCGCAAGCTGACGTTGGCAGGAGAAGAAAAAACAGGCGCACACATGGATGCAATCACGGCGCTATGCGACATCGGCGCCGAGGGAGGCGGTCGGAGATGGACGGGCCGAAAGGACAGGCAGGACGAACGGATGGACGAGCGGACGGACGGACGGACGGCGTATCCCGCGGGAGAATCCTTCAACCGAAACCGCCCGCACCGCGCCGGCCCGACCGTGCGTCCGTCCGTCTTCTCGTCTTCTTCCGTTTCATCTTCACGCAATATACGCAGCGCACCCCTTTCCACGTGATGCTGCCGACGCAGGGCATCCCATACCCTGGTCCACTCCTTCTGCGCCGACGACCGCACCGAACGCAAATTCGTTTTCTTCCCCGTGTGCGCTCACGCTCCTGCTTCTGCCCACACGCTTCATTCGTTTTTGTCGGGGCTGCGTGCGTGCCATACGTCAGTGTCATCTGGCTTCCACCTCGCGCGCACGTCCCCTCCTAATGTCGACCGCAACACATCGATGATGCAAATTTACGTATGCGTGCATAATATACCAGGTACACGCATTAAATCTGAACTAAATCCGTGTATTGAAATATAGAGGATGCGATTGCTTGCCAGCAATTAAATAGCACTAAATTAGTATTGCATATAATTTAAAGCGATGGCAAAATTCAGGTAACACTCAGTGGATGAGTAAATCAGGGGCAAATTGATGGCATTTCCCAAAGAAGAAGAACTTAAGATCTATCGACCGGATATACACTTAACTTCCGGAATGGATGGCGGTTGGGGAGATTGGACACGAGAGATGACGGCGACAAACTTTTGCGTTAGACGAAAATTAAAATTATTATTCCCTATGTACTTTCTCATTGTCCGTTTTAATTTTTGTTTTTGTTTATGATACTAGCAAATGATCGAGGACAATGGTTTCAATATCCAACACTCAATTAATCAATCAATCGATTCTCACCCAATAGTCGACACCCAGGGCATAATTGAAATGTTACAACCCTCGGCAGGCCACGACGAAAATGCACCGAAAACACCCCAAAAATAAAGCGTTCGGTGTTGTCGGTAAACAACATCCCCGCCTCTTGCATTCACCACCACGCACATGTGCAAAAAAAATGTTTTCCACAAAAAAACGGGAAAATAATAACACGCTAAGTGTATATTGACAGCATTCACGCTGCGTTTCCCTCGGGAGGTAGCAGCCCTAACAATTGCGAGCTATTGAGCACTGCACTGCTTGTAATTTTTTTTTTGGCGATTGGGTAAACTTGACATGAGCGCGTCACAATGATGGTAATGATAGACGGGGGCCAACGGTGGCGGTAATTAGGGTGTCGGATTACACGGTTAATCGGGCAAAACGCCCTTCACGTTAAATACCTACAAATACGCGCGTGTTGTAATATCAAAATATTCGCAGCAACGGAAAAAATTGCATAGTTACAAAGGACATAATAAAGCCGGCGCCTTACTATCACCGCTCGGTGCATCTCCTTCAGCAGGGATTGTGCAAAAACCGCGAAAGGTTGTAAAGTGGGGTTTGCACGCGACTCGTTTTGTACTTACGATACGCAGACGACGACGGCGGCGGCGGCGGCTGCAGGAACGGCGCCCAGCTAGCTACTAGTATAAATACGACCAGGAAGCACAAGCATGACAAGGAAACGAGGACGAGCCGTGCGGTGGTAAAAGTCTGGAATCTAAGCCGCACGCGGCTCGTAATACGAATAAAAGCAGTGGGAACTTACCTGGGCGCGTTTCAAAGCCCTTTTAGCGCACGACGAAAACCAAGTCCGCCGCCCCGCCAGATGAAAAATATTGGCGAAAGAAGATGACGGTGACGAAGGACGCGAATGCGGGAGAGCGAGGGGAGGCACAAAGCAAGCGCGAAATGCGAAATAGGAACCGATACACTGTGTGTGTGCGCGTGGGTGTGTTCGTGCGTGGCCGTCGCGTCGTCCTAGTCGTCCTAAACTCGACGACTCATCGCTCGTTCTTCGAATTGCGCTTCGGCTGCTTCTTAGCCCGTTCTCCTTTTACTTTTTTACGCCCAACTATACATTCTACGCATTTTATGTTCCTTATTGCTCGTTTCTTTGCGATGTTCGACAAAGAACGAAGCTCAGAGATTGGCTATGCTCCTAATCCGCACACAAAATATTATACGATACTGTCTGATATCTTATAGCTGATTTGAAATTACTTTTTTTTTGTATAATTAAAGCAGAAAAAGATGTAACCATATTTATTTTGGCGCGGCCATGTTAAAGTAAACAAAGAGCATGTCATTCAACACAAATATGTTCGAATTCGTTGCAAGTTGGGGAGTGGCCGTTTATGCACCCCCTCGTATGCCATGCATTGCACTCATACGAGCCATACGATGAGCATAAGCGGCGATTTTGAGGGTGGTTTGGCGGACACGATCCACGCATGGACTCCAGGATATTGTGTAGTTTTATTCTGTTCGGTTGGAGGGTTGGCAAAATATGAATACATGTATATATTCTCCATTTGCTAAATCTATACACTGAGGTAATGTTTTGTTTAATTTAAGGAAACAAACAAACCCCAAGGCCATTAGTGCTTATTTCTATTTCTAATATATGATTGCATCTCTGGATAATTAACCACCATCATAAATTGTTTCTTTTAAGTGCAACAGAAGCGTCCCCCGGATATAACACTCAATTAGCTGCGTCGCAACAATCGCAATAATTCTAATTCAAAGGCGGCGGAGAGCCGGCGGGTCATTTCGCGTGCGTGCTCTGCCAGCTACAAAGTGGCGGTTTGCATCAGCGAAATGAGCATCGCAGCATGGGCAAAGGGTTTGCTTGCGCGAGCACGAGCGGCGATCGCTCTTCGCGCTCACTTAAGTACACTATAAATATCCAGCAATAGTTCGGCCACAAACATACTTCAGTTGTCAGTCGTCCGCCCCGCAAACTACCAAACTAGCCAACTACCCCCCTCATTCCTTCTTCGGTAGCCAACCCTTCCTATCTCTTCTTCTCACTCTATCTCTCTTCGCACTCGGCCGCTGCGGCAGCAAGTTGGCGTATCAGGTAGGTAAGTTAGTGTAAGTCTAAGATATAGACCTTGATCAGAGCTGGGCGATGGCCGGGGGCGAACGAAATGTGGTCGCACGTGCTGTGCGGCAAAGCTGACCCAAGGATTAGCAAGGGTGGCTGCGAAAATCGCCTTTCCTCTCTCGACCGTCCACCCCGATCAACCACCCCCCGCCGCCCCCACCCGCCGACCGTAATAGCGTAACGGGCGAACCCGTCGATTCTTAACGGAATATACACGCGGGAGTAAGCTCACCAACGCAAGCGACGAAGGAGGGACCCGGAGGGCTTTATACTTATCGTCATGAGGTTGCGGTGGCGAAGATGTGCGCGGCGGAGAATAAGAAGGGTAGCGGCGGCGGCGGCAGCAGCAGCTCGGACGGTCGCGTTGGTCGGTCGGTTGTCGCCTAGCCCCGTAGTTTGCGACCAATTTATATTCATTAGCATTAGTTATTTATTTGCGGACGTCGTGAATGTCACCCCGGGAACTTGGGCGCCATGTGCCGATGCAGATGGTTCACGCTCTCTCGCCACCACTATGCACTATTTTCCGGTTTGTATATGTATGTACATTGCGATCGAGAAAATTTGCCGGCGATGATTGAACGTTGTGACACTCTTTTCGCGAAAACAATTCGTCTGAAAAATGGCCACCGATTTGCGCCCGCATACCCGTAAGTTATTAGTTTGCCGTCGCATGATGTATTCGTTCTTTGACAACGCTTAATTTTCCTGTAAGCTGGGTCATTTTCTTTACAAAGTGCATTTGTCTTCACGCTCACATTTTTTTTAAGATACACCGTAAGCCAATATTTATTTGATGCTTGATTCTTAAAACGACTTCACTTTATTTCGAGCCGAATTCGATGTGTTCTCATCGGTTTGAACCGTGAGATACGACTAACCACCGATGTGTTCGTATACGAGCACACCACCTTTCCACGCAGAGGTAACCCTTTTTTTTTACTAATTCAATACGTGAGCGCATCAGGCAGCCACAATACCCCTTTTCTCTACCGAGCCGATTATTCGCGCTGGCGTTACCGTAACTCCTCTCAACGATTACATGGAATATTTTTGATTTTTATTTTTATTTTGTCATTGCCCTTCCATTCATTCGCCAGTTTTTTTTTGCACCTAAGGATCTATCAATATTGTATGGGATAGGAGGTATATATTGGAAACGAACGTGTATGTTTTGGCAACCCCTTTTGTGGGCCCACATCGCTGCCGTGCCAAAGGGTGGTTTGTGTATGAAATTTCTATACGCGTATGTCATCGTATGACAAGGCAATGCCGGCAGATTGAAAGTATCGGGAGCAGAATAAAAAAATAGCAAAAATACAAATCATCCAGCTAGGAATCAGTCAAAAATTCAAAACTCGTAGACGCACTGTTGTCTGCTGCCGGCCGAATATGAAGTTGTTGAATTCGAGGCTATAAAGGTCATTAAGCTTCATAAATCATATGAGGATCGATTAATAAATAAAAGTTGTTGGCATGGCCACCACACAGCTAAAGGCTGATGAAGGGATTATACATGCATTTTGCAGTGTCATTCGCAACTTATTTCTTTCGCTATCAGAGTATCTGCAAATAGTCGCAAGCCATACATCATATCTACAACAACAATAATGATTTTATTTTAACCAAGTAAGAATAAAGCGTATGTTTGCCGGTTTAGGTCTTTTATCTTACATAAAATAATTTTTGCTGTATTTCTCTCGGTGGTATTTGGTCCAATATGAGCGCATTATCAATGTATCGCCGCATGCAGGATAAAGAATAAAATACGTTAAAATATAGAAGATATTTCTGTCGGCACCCCGCTGCCGCCACCACCGATGATGAAAGCAGGACGAGCGCGTGTGTGGAGCTTTGGACGGAAAAGAGCGAAGCCTATTTGAGACACACTAACACACGTCTAATGCGTGGGCTGTATCAAACGCATGCATCCGCACGCATAAACAGTCCTGCTCCCCAGCAGCGGAGTCCCCACAGACTCTACCTTACCGTCCACACAGGCGCACACATACATTTCGAGGTAATGGAACGTTACCATGGGAGATCCTCTTATACATCCTAATATCCAAAGTGAATATTTTCCAAGAGATAAAATGATAGAATATATATAATATATTCTTACGGTCGGCAAGGTAGCCGGTGATCCGGGGATTTAAGGTTCGAGAATGGAAATAAGACGATGGCCGAGAGGGCAGGCAGCAAGCAGGCAGCAGCAGGAGGAGGAAGGACTGAAGGCCGAATGCGTAGGGCGGGCCGCATCCGTCGCGTGGGAGGGCGAGTGGAGAGAGAAAACGCGGCGGTGACGGACGGCGACGACCCTCCGGCGTTATCAGCGGCCGGCCAGCCTTTTGCGGCCACTATTACCGTTTCCCCCCTCTGCCCGGTTTGGTCGGCTCTCTCATACGTGTGTCGTTCAACCGACCGCACAAAAAGGAGAGGTGGTGGAAAGCGCGCACAACCGACGCGACGCGACGGTGAGGCGCGGCGCGTGGAAGGACTGTGTCCATGTTGCGTTTTATGTGTGCGCGCTGCGTCCATCCCTCGTGGGAGGCCGGAGCAAAAAATATTCTCGAGGCGACCACACCACGCATTAGGCGCGCGAGCGCGGGTGCTATATTATAGGGGGGAAAGAAGGGTGGTGCGTATGCAAAAAAAACACGCCAAGGATAACGTTAAGTAATGGACGAACGGGGCCCGCAAGGAAGGGTAAGGGTAAGGGTCCGAATCCGAAATGGACATGATTAATTGTACGCAAATGCGATAAGATTAGAGGATGCTTTCTAAGGATTTAACTTTTATTTTTTTACTCCATTGTATATAAAACAAATTGCAATTTATATTTGGTTAAATTTATTTAAACTATTTTAACAATAGGATAATAACATAATTACTATTCCGTTTTTACCCTATTTAGTGCAAGCACCAACTGTGACAAGGGTTTAATCAAGATATAGATTGTATAGCGATAGGTATATCGTTTTTTGTCTGTTTAAGGACACTTCTGATACAAAACATACTTAAATCAAATCATTTACCATGCGATGCACATCAGATGCACATTCGAGAGTTGGAGCTAATTGAAATGAATGCAACCGCAAAGTATGAGCCAATTCAGATGGTGGGATGATTACGCAATTCAAGCGGTACTCAAGGAAACTGCCACTTGTCACGATAACAATCATGATAGAGGTAAAAAAAAACTCTGTCTGCGTTGGCACATGCGACCTTAGATAGGAGTATATTGTCATTGGATGTCAACATGACCCGAGGAGGAAGTATATTCAGAAATGTGAAGTGCATGGCAACGTGAATTATTCGGTGGCTGTGTTTATTGGTCGGCGAACTGTTTCGGCGCTTCGAAACAATCCGCATGCATGCGCACTCCTTACGAACTGATCAGCAATCCCGCACGGCTGCGGGCGTACTACATTGTGTCGGCGATGAGTCGGAAGGATTCGACAATTCGCCGCGCGCTGTGCCCGCCTCAGCTGCGGCCCGAAACTAATCGTCCATATGCTGTCCCGCCAACAAATATGAATTCGACGCTTCCACTAATACGGCATGTGCTTCCAACATACGGCACACCACCATGCATAACATTGGACTAGACGCGCAAATCCTGCATATTCAAATGTCACTTATATGCAACTGCTGTACGCCTGTGGCAGGCAGCGAATTAAAAACATTGAGGTATGCAGGCCGTTTGCATAATGACGACACCGCCGTACCGTATGAAGGACAGCGAGGGATGAAAAGGGTTTTAGGCAAATACGATACCTAATCCGTTTTTTGGCAATCGCAAAATGCATTCCCAGACCGAGACCGATGGGGGTCGAAGGGTCGGCTACGCTGCTGGCTTCATCCGTTATTCCAGCCCAGGTAGAAATGTGTCAATACCCGGGTAACTCGATGCAAAACGGGGTTAACAACGGTGGACGACACTGGGCGCGTGAAGAGGTAACGACCTAAAAAACTGTTCAACTCTCTTCCGGCGCTTGCATAATTTCAGCTGTGGTGCGAATAATGCGGTACCCCTCGAGGGTATCAATAATTATATAAGGATATAGGCTACATTCGGAGCGATGCAGATGCAGCTTATTTGTATAAAATTGCATAGCCGCTCGGGTTTGCATTGCATTAAAAACCTCAAATCGATATGTGAGGGATATGCTGAAAAAGACAGATGCAGCACAATTCGATCAGTTAGGCGGCGGGCGAGCATTTGGTGCGATTGATTTGCGAATAAATCGTGCCACAAATTTAATAAATTTGCATTGGTATGAAATTTTCATGGGTGAGTTTATTCGATTTCCGCTTTCTCCTTGAGGAAAGCACCCTCACGCATAATGTGCTTTCAACTGAAATAATAATTGTAGTCTTGTTACTGCACTGATTTTAAATTAAATTATTAATTTAAATTTAAAGAAATTGTTCTTGCTATGGCTTGGAACACAATGTAAATTGTGAAATTTGTGACGTTCATTTATGCCATGTGTGCTCACGTGCTGCGAAGCTGCGGCCGTCAGGTAAAAAGACGCGCCAAGGGGTTAATAATATTACGGTACACGCAAACAATGCAACCCTTTCGCTGCGCCGCTTCCTTCCGTTTTTTTTTCACGCATTATTTATGCCTTTGCCATCGTCGACACGCCGTATTGACCCGACGCGGCGCGACGTTTAATTTGATTCCTGCCTTGCCAGAATGCATATGTATGCATATGTTGCATTCGTTTTTTGTTCCAGGTAGAAAAGCGACCGGAAGGAAAGGGTCGTCGCCGCAGGTAGATGACGAATTCAGACGGTGTCGCGGATGCGTTGCGGTGCGATTGCCAGAAGAAATTTAGTATGTTCGCGACGATCATCGAGTTAACGAGTACGAATTGTGATCGAAATTCAAGTGCATTAGTATTTTATTATCCTTTATCATTTACATGTGCTACAATGTTATACAATATTATCCACTAAAATGAAGAAAACAGTAAGTGTATATTAATATAAATTAATACAATTTTGGCTCTTGGTAA
This sequence comes from Myllaena sp. GC000078, assembly GCA_030264135.1. NCBI lineage: Eukaryota > Metazoa > Arthropoda > Insecta > Coleoptera > Staphylinidae > Myllaena > Myllaena sp. GC000078. Next base: position 27,558 of record JARJDR010018948.1, on the reverse strand, counting down.
TTATATAAAAAAATGTAAAGTAGTAACATATTTACAAGATGGCCGATGAGAGTTGTTACTGAATACGAATGCAGAAAGTATATTACACCCACCCTTATGGACCCTATGACTAATTATTGTCCGAGTGCCGAACCAACGGTCGAAGAAAGCCGTGAGGGACAGTAAAATCCGGGGGAGAGCTCCTGCCTTCATTCACTCGATTGTGTGCGCGTTGTTGGTTTTACGAGAATAGATGGCCGCCAACGAAGGCGACGAGGGTGGACGTGGGTCGCAAATAAAAGATGGGGTGGACCAGTCCCAGAACCTGCTCCCTGCCATCCGCATTTATTTCCTATCTCTACTACTAAATGTATAACGCAATCGACATACGAATAGAGGTTTGCGAATAAACATGCCTAGTTAGGAATGTAAAAGATGACAAACCCAAAAGTATCTGAAAACAAGATAAAATACACATATTTAATTTAATAAGTAAATAGGAATTTAAGAATCCTGTGGTGCCCGAAAAGTTTACTTTAGAAACATTTTGAGGTGTTATTTGTCGCCTGTGGGCAAAAAAAACGACAAATATTGCTGCAACGTAAAGTGGCATCGCTGCCGTCGAGAGGCCGATATAATATGCTGCTACTTATCAGAATTTATATATTACACGCGGTTCGGTTTTTGACAGTCCGCGAACGCATCATCAATACGCGAAAAGAGGGCGCGAGACACGACGATGGCACTTTCAGCGGTAAAAGCTTTCCTCCTGCAACGAGCCATTTGCCGCGCAGAGCAACACTATTAGGCGAGATTCCCGTCTCGTTGCGACAAATACAATAAATAAATACACGCTCGTCCATTTCCGAGTACAAAAAAAAAACGAGCAAGTGGTATTCGTCGTATGTCGTGTTGGGAAAATAAGAAAACATGAAGAAAGCGGCACTTCCCTCGATGTGCATCAGCATATGCTGGCCCCGCATGAATCATCGAGTCTGCATTATTGCTCCATTTCCGATTCGTCTTCCTACATTTTATATATGCACATTAATTGTAATATTAGCTAGAATTATTAGCAGTTGTGCAATTTTTTGAGAAATTTTAAAGAGGCTGGGAAAAGAATCAAGCGAGAACAATAAATGATATGGTAGTGAGAGGATAGTGCAGGGTACCGGTGTCGTTGTCGGGAATTGGGTGTGTGCGTGGAGACGAACGGAAACGAAGCGGCCGCCCCGCGTGAAATATTGGTCGAAACGCCGGTCCGGACACTGACATATTACAGATTTTTGGAATGACACATCATCGCGCCCGCCTCGCGCCAGCATGGAAAGCGTGTGCTACAAAGTGTAGCCATAAATACTTGCTGGAAATCTATAGACTCGTCCTTCGGGTCTGCTTCTATTTGCATTACTTACAAATTTCAACTAATAAGATTATTTCTCCGTTATTAACCATTGTAAGGACCATAGTTTATTTACAAAGGCAGCTAAATGTTGTTTACTTTTACAGTTATAAGTAGTTTTTAAAAATTAAAGGCTTGTTTGAAAAGTACGACCCTGACTAGAGATTTTTGATTCATCGATTCTTTTGCTCAGTTTGCTCAGATTTGTAAAACGAATCGAATTGCATATCGTGCAGGAGACTCCTGCGTTTTATTTTCCGGTGGTAAAGCATTCAAAAAATCAGAAGTCCACTTTGCTGTTCGCCATTGCTTAATACGATCATATTTTATACTGATAGCCACAATCCTTACTTCTATTCTATACTTTCAGTAAATAAATATAACAAAATGCCAATGGATTACATCCGAGCGTGGTGGTCTCGGACATCAATTCATTTCTTTACGGAATCTGTGATAAACTGCATGTGATCACTCCTGATTGATTCAACTCGATGTTCACATCATGTATGCGCATACGTGAGTTAACGCGAAAGTTGTAAGAAGATGAACTGAAGCAGATAGTGAGGCATGGACCGAGATAAATTGAGTTTCGCATTTTCACGCGCCGACCATTTATCGCGTTGCTGAAAATCCGCACAAATCGGTGAATTATAACAGAAAAAAAAACTAACAGCCATACAAATTTTAAAAATAATTAAAAATCTATTATTCACAATACATAAAATAAATTTTATAGGAAGCTACATAAATATTCTACTGGCAAAAGAAAAATAAGGATGGGGACTGGGGTCGGTGCTTTATGGTCCAGCATAGTCGCAAAGGTGCGGTGGGAGCCAGCGCAGGCGGATGGAACTTTTGGGGGGAGAGCGCAGCAGCAAGGGGGCGAAGAGGGAAAGGACGGTCCAGTCTTACCACCACCACCACCGCCGCCGCTGCTCCTGCTGCCGCACACGCGCCCAACTTTTGCTTACTTTGCAATCTTCTTATTATCGATCAGTGTCCAAGCGGTCAGATGCGCGCGCATTGGTCGGCGGCGCACGTCCTGGCCATTGCGCGGCACGGGGGAAGGCATGCGGGAGCAGCAGCGAACATACACAAACAACCCTGTGCGACATAGGCAGTGGCCGTGTAGCGGCAACGACCCCCGTCGTCGTCGTAACGGCGTGTGTTTTATGCGCGTCGCTCGTCCTTTTACTCTCCCACTCTCGTCCTCCCACGCACACACCCATGCAGAGAGAAATATACGCGAATGCTGTAAAACCGACCGACCGACCGTTCGTCCGTTCGTCCGTCCGTCCGTCCGCCCCTTTCTTAGAAGGTAATCGAAGATCCTCCTTATTCATATAGTTACGCTTCCAACATGCGTTTGTCCTACGGTTGGCGTGTTTTTCGTACTGATGGCGAGCCGCCGAGATAGTGCTGAAGATTGGCGGAGGCGGCGGTGAGGTAGGAGGACGGCAGGAGGGCGGTGAGCAAGGTGGTTGCTAAGAAATACGAAGGTAGAATGGAGGAGCCGGGCGCAAACCGGGTGAACTTCGAACTTGAAGATCTACCTTGTTGGAAACAAGAGAGGAGGACTGAATCAATTGCTGGTCCCGAGTTAAATTATTATCCAATCGGAAATTGAGATTTGAAAGACTTAATTAAAAAATTACACTTATTTGGTTGCAAATAAGTTCTTGAACTTCAAATTTATGATAATTGTCTGCTTCAATTTTTGTACGATACATAAAATCTATTGAACCGTAACAGAAGTCTTGTATTATTTATTATTACTCGGAAAATTTATTACGCCCATATGCGCTGGTAGTATTGTCGGCAGTTCACACCGTGCATCCTTCCCCGTCCCTTATTGATTCGGTTCATCGATCGCACATCGTTACGATCGCCGATCAATTTCTTCACAGCGCACATAACGAGCAGCGGAAATAAAAGAGTAGAATTTTGCATGGCGCCGTTTGGCGTGTAATGATAAATACGACCGACTTTCTCATCGTTTCGAACCCGAACACGAACAATACGTTTAAGTATTTTATCATCTGCCTAACCCTATATGTATGAGAAAAAGGTATGAAGTAGTATTATATTTGTAATTCGGTACCTGATCGAGGATCGAGGATCAACTCTACGTTTTCTACCTGATCGCAAAAAGGGGTTGAAAAGTCTGTCTCAAATGAATGCCTATCTACTCACATGCGGCTATCAAACGTATGCTACGGCGGTAGGGTGAAAGGGTATCATTCCGTTAGGAAATTTCACGAAATAAAACGTAGACAATAACCTAATGCGAACGGATACATTTTGTGACGAGGTGCGAGGCTTCGCGGTGGACGCGCGTAAAAAAGAGTTACCGCTGCAGTTTTTTTTGTGTTCCATGTTCAATTGTGTATCCGTTGCGGACGTTCTCAGGTAGATTTGCACAAGTTCGGCGACGCGTGAACACGTTCCGTGCGACTTTTTCCGGTGGCATTTGTGAATTAGGGCATTATGAAAAATGTGAGAAAAAGGGTTGTTTGCCTTCTGTCGCGTTAGTTTGTATTCATGCAATTTCATTGATTTCGTGTGAAAGTTTATATTACTGCAAAATAAATAAAACGCAAATGGAGAAAGTGAAAGACGTTGAGAGCAGGGAATGGTCAGGCGATCCTCAAAGCTCACTGGTCAGTGAAGGGTCAGTTGCCACACCCACTTTTCACATTTGCTGAATTCATCATACCTTTTTAAAGAGTAAAACAAGATGATATTTGATTTAGCAAAAGAAAGATTATACTATTTATAGAATCAGTCGTGTTGGTCATAATAAACTCCGTCGATAGTCCTCCTCATAGCTTCTGGCCAAAGTCTGCGCGAACAATAACGTCGCGAGCGCCGACCGAGAACATAACCATTCGATGTAATGACTTTGCGGCTAGCGGACGGGTCATCGTCGGGCACACCGACTGATAACGACCCCAAGCGACCTCCTTCCCTCATCCCACCCACCACCGCGCACTCACTTTGCATGGCTCCCCTTTCTTCCTCCTCGCGTATTGTTTGCTTAGCTCCGACAGCGGTTTCACAACTCGCTCTCGGGCGCTGCATTTGCAAATCTTCCGAATCGCAATATTCACTCCGCCATTATAATAAGCGAGCGAAGGAGGGTGGCGAGCGCGCGCGCGCGGGTCGGAAAGTCGGGTAGTCCGGTGTCGATGGTGCGGTTATTATATCTCTACAATCGCCCAGCGCTCTCCTGCAGGCCGCAGGAAGAACGGAGAAAGGACAGTGTATATTGCTGCCGGCCGGCCAGTTATTATTATAGGACGCCTTGGCGTTATGAAATTGCGCGCCACTCACACACACACGCGCGTTCAAAACGCCGTTTATGGAATGCGAAAAGGGACGTTGGACGGCTGTTGGTTAGGTATTGGCTCCTTTAATGTGCGACAATAAAACAGATACCGTTAATTAGCACCCTTTTGCACGTCGCAAATGGTGTACGAATGTGCAGGAGGGGTGTGGGAGGGCAAAGGTCAGCCTTCGTTTACTCCACAATGTTTATTACGTGTGGTGGATGGGGATTAATATTATTTGCCGTCTAGACATTACATAAATGAACTCAAAGTAACATAAACTTGGAATATTTATTTACAACCCCTTTTTCGGGAATTATATCCGATTTCCAAAAATATTTGATCTTTTTTGGGTGGAGACGACCTTCCGACCTCAAAACGAAAATATTGATCCCGTTGCCGTGAGAAATTAAACCGACAAGTTAAATACTCTCTCATCCCGTATAAGGGACCAAAAAAAAAACGTGCTCGGCGATTTGTAGATTTGCGCGAAATGCCATTATGTTTGTATTAATATATCGCCACTAATGCTACTTCAAACGTCGAGAGTGATCCGAAAAAAATCGTCCGCACAAAACGTGGTGTGTTATTTATTCGCCATTGTCCTTTTTGGCTACCTGAAATCGAACCTTTTCCAATCTAATCGGGACGAACTGGCCTGCCTGTTTCGCATTTGTACACATTAGGAAGCATTTTATTTGATTCCATTTCACCATTCTCCATTCCCCATTCGCAAAAGTATAAATTGTGTCTATTATTATACTTTTTTCATATAGGTTTATATTTCGAAGGGTGCGGAGTGTGTGAGAGTGCGAATGCTGGTCGAAATGAGAATGAAAGTCAATGCGAATCTTTTTTTTGTGAAATGATAGTAATCCCTATCGAAACAAACCGCATTTACACACAACACACACATCGATGCGTTAAAGAAATCAATGAAACTCGTCTACACCAATGAAGAGTCTGCCAGATGGGGCGGCATAGAAAAAAAGACGATCGTCATGTGGAGCATTAAATCATGCCCAATTTTACATTCTTGATCGGCGAAAGGGTTTTAAAGTGAGTGAAATTAGGCTGCCCGTTGAAGTTTCCGCATTGATTGCGCTCGAATTCGATATTAATGCGTTTCCAACTACGTGCGGCGACTGCGGGAATCGATTTTTTATGTTTTTGACTTATCGACGATTAATCATCGCAACGGCGACGGCGCGACGGCTGTCGATCGCGGCCCTTTTGTTATTTGTTCGTCTGCTTTCGATTCGACTTAAAAATTTTGACTTTAGGGATACGCACTCGAAACTAAACTGCTGGTACGTTAATGTTGTTAAATTTCGTATGAATTCGATGGAACGGGGGATATTTAAAAACCATTAATGCGAATGGAACGAGTTGAAATTGAAAGCCACAAAGCGAAACCGCATCAAATTTAATTCCACAAACTATCAATAAGTGTGTTGAGATACGTACCAGCATTTGTTGATTTACAAGAAAACTATAGTTAATTGGCAGTTGCGCAACATGTTTCTGGTTAGAAAACGTGCTATGGAAATGACGAAAAATTCAAACACGCGACTGGCACGTTGCGCGCACGAGCTCGACTACGAGTACTACATTTTCATCGGCTGTTGTTTTGGAGGCGCGCGTGGATGAAGCGTGAAAGGGTTGTACGAAAATTACGTAAAAACTGGTATGTACAATTACAACCAAGAATTCCGTACAACAAAGAATTAATAATCAATTGAAATGCTATGGCTACTCAAAAATTTAATACGATTGTCACTACACTGTTCTTCAACTATTGTTTATTTGTTTTGTGACACGTTTTCTGCTTTATTATTATATTTATTGTTTTTGACTTTACTTTACAATTCAGTACTTATTCCGATGCGGGACCTTTTCAAAGTCATATTTAAAATATAAGGGGTAGCGTTCATAACTCGTTTTACCAAGCACAAGATGGTCAATGGTCAGCGAGGCCGGCTGCACGCGCGGTCTGTTTAATCGAGTGTAATTTAATCTACCTATCTGCTGTAATGGTTTGCAGTGATTATTTAGGCACCTAAAAGGCAATAACGTAGTTAAAAATTGAATTGTAGCCAATACAAGAGTTGTGAGGTATAAATTTAGCAAATGCAGAATTTTGTTTAAAGAGCAGATTGTGCATCCATTTTGTACAAACCCATGATATATTACATAGAACTGTTATATAGAAGTAGAGGGTGAGGCAAACGTACTGACCAGTTGTCCTCAGCCACCGCGATATTAGGTTGGGGGAGAACTTGTATCGCATCGGATCGAATCGAAACGACACAACACGTCGCGCACGCCCGCCCCCTTGCACAACGCACCCGATGACTGAACACTTTTCACACTTTTTACGATGCCCACCCCATACACACATCCACCCGCTTTCAGGGGTGGCCACACAATGTTTATGCCGATGTCGATTGCTATCGATTAATTCAGCCATTTTCTGCAATTCTGGAAAACAGGAAAACGCATTACTTACATGAAATATGGAATTAGCGCATCATTAACTTCGAGTGAATGTTTTCAGCACTGCCATTGCAGCATTGCCATATTGCGTGATAGCAATTTGATGTATTTCGAGTTTTATGGCCGCCACTTGCATGCATGTAGAGGGTGGCATTGAAACAGTGCGTGGGGGGTGGGAGTGCAGAAAATGGAAAGTGTGGCACATGTATGCATTCGATTGTGATTTATGCACCTATATTGGAGGAGGGTGTCTTTTCTCCGCGCCGATTGCCAATGGCCAATGGACAGAGAGAGGATGCGCGGATACGATGCTATCGACGTGGGGGTCTAATCCACCGCCAACCGAGATTACTTCTGAGGCGGATTAGCTTTCCGATTCAAGCACTAGAAAGCGGATGATATATATTTTATGCTCAATGGTATTGATTTTTTTTTGGTAAACGTAAGGCACTTACTTATGTTTGTGGAGAAATTGAAAATTAGTTTTCGACTCTCCCGGTCAGATTGCGTTAATGTTTGTACACGAATAGATTGAAACATTGTTATCGCTTTACAAATAGAAGCTATAGCTGATGATCATCTCGGCGAGTAGTCGACTCGTCGATGAGAGACGGCACCGTACAAATACACCCCGAGCCGAGATGAATTATCTTAAGTTATTGACTTTGTAGTTTTCGCAATGGAACCAACAATTACCTACTGGATGAAGATATAGTATAGTCAGCGCTATTGATGAATAGTCCTTGAATTACTTCAACAATTTACTTAATCTTAATTAATATTAAGGTAGCAATATTTAAGACTTGGTCGGTACCAATGTACTAGTACATGTGTCCGGCTCGAGACAAACTGTAGGAATCCTTGATCGGATTGAAAATATCACCATTGTGCGGAAGCGGTGTGGAGCGGACCAGCGGAATGGTTTGTTAGTGTTTGCCTTGATATTCAGGGCGCACCGGTGGAATCCCCGCGCTTGCAACTCCTTCATCCTTCTCCGCGCGGCGCGGACACTTGTGTTTAAGTTCCAGCAGCAGCAGGCATGGACTCGGCCATGCCATATCCCTTAATTAAACAGGCGCGCGCGCTGCGCTGTTTGCACAGGCAGATTAAATGTGACAGCGCACTGTAATCGCGCTTATTGTGGGCGCTCGCGCGCTCGCTTTGGCCGCTGCCGTCGCCGTGCAGGGGTCATGTGTGATCAGCGGCAACGGCGGCGGCGGCGGTGGCGGTAGCATTCATGCGACCCGCCGCCACCACCACCGGCAGGATCACTCGCCACTTGCCTCCTCACTTTTCCACTATCGGCACACGCAGGCAGGCGAGCCTGCCGAAGCCATCGCCCGCCGAAATATTACCGCTAATTCCCACTGTTTGATTACGGGCGAACACCCTCGGCCAGGCGCACGCCGGCCGCCTATCAATTACGCCGAATTAATTATTACTTGTACAGGGACGGCACGCGGACCGGCCGACCCGCGTCCGGATTAATCGCACGGGAATAAATCTCGAGCGCGTAGAGGATTGGCCGGGACAGCGGGAATGCCGTCGAACTATGGAGTAAGAATGGGAGAGTCGCTTTCTATGTTGGAGGATGATGCGTGCGTACGCCTGGACGCAGCGGTGATGTGAACAAACTTGGATGCCGGCACGTGGCCGTGGTCGTGGCGACGAGGAAAGATGTAGAATAATACGAAGGCTGGAAGGTGTGTTTGCACCTCAAAGTCGACGGCAAACTCATCCATTCAGATTTAAACGATATGACTAGATTCGGCAATATTCATCATAGGATTTTACTTAGGCCAAAACTTATCCTACCTCTACATGTAAGACACAAGCCAACAGGACAATGAATATTAAAATTTGAAAATTTACCCGGCAAATGCAACATATTTGTTGCTAGGGAGAAGGAAATCGCCAAGCAGGATACCATGTGGCTGCTCCGTCATCTGAATGAGGATATGTAGCGTAAAAAATGTACCCATCTATTGAATGCTGGGGTAGCATGTGCTGAGTCAGACATTTTTCGCTTCCTTACTGCGTCCCTCATTTCTTTTTCATAAATCGAAGCGATTTAATATGAACTTATTTCAAGGCTACGCACATCAAATTCCTGCGTTCTATTCTAATTATCAATTGAGATACATCATGAAATGGTTTTTATAGAAATAGATAGCTAAATGTAAAAAAGAAGATAGTAAAGAAAAACCGAAGTAGTCTCGCAATGACTGGCCGTATTTTTCATACCACGGTTGCCATGGAGGAAGAAGGAGTTTGTGGTTTCGGACTAGCGCGGCAGCGACTAGATTGATGAAAGTTTTTTGGCGATGGTCAAAAAAAGCACACACGGAGGCGAAGGCTAGAGAAGAAAAAGCTGCCGCCGTCGCCGACAGTTTGCTATGCTCGGCATGCGCATACATATTATAGATCAGAGAAGGGCCAGCGCGGAGAGAGTATATCCTCGCGTCCACACAGCATCCGGCGGTGGCTATATACACAGCAGCAGCAGGAGCAAGGAAAAGAGAACAGGAAGCGGGGCGTACTTATAGAAAAATAAATACGGATCGGCGAAACGCCTGCCGGAGAGCAGGACAACGAAGAGGACGGCGCGGCGACGTGTGCACTTTTTCCAGCCCATCCCAGGGCCCGCCAACAAGAAATAGATCTTTTATGATAAATGTGCGCGCTTTTTTCCCACCGGCGCGCGGCGCGCTGCCACGACGCATGTCGAACGCAAACGTTAAGCCTTTGATTAATCAATCCGGCAATTTCTCTCCATCGTTTTTCTTGCAAAGCAGCGGCCAATCCTATAGCTATAGCTGTGGGCAATGGAAGGAGCTTTTTGAGTCGAGAAAATTTATTTCCTTACGCTGTGACCGTTTTGCATTATGCAATATTCCATTTCGTCCGGCGGGCGGCAACTGTGGGTGTGCGGCGCGACGTGTGGCCATCGTGAAAGTTGGAATGTGGCAATTTCTATGCGAAATTGAACGGACGCGCTGGGGAACGCGTTGAGAAGATATCGCGTTACACCCGTGGCGCACCAGCAGGGGCGGGGGAGGGAAGATGACCATGTTCGCTACTTTACTATGTGTCAAAAATTTAAACGAATCCCAGCGGACGCATTGAAATTTCGGGAGAGCGCGTTCCCCGCCGGCGGCAGCGCTTCCCTCGGACGGCGGGCGGCTTTCCCATGACGCTCATCACGTGCGTATCTTCAGCGTCCACGCCCGCAGGATATGAACCTCTCAAACTCATCCGAATGATGACTGTCTTACCTTGTACGTGAATATATAAAAACAAATAAATATATTTATACATTCTTATCCATCTTTATCGACATTTTAATAGAATAGCAACTTTTATACTAAATGCGTAGCAAGTTGATAGAACATATGGAATTAATTCATTGATTACTCGTGCAAAATCGATGCAATTTGCCATTATGCGTTTCGATACGTTTATGGTCGTGCGCCACGCGTATGCAGTTCACGTGTCCTGACGCACTAAAAAGACTCTACGACTTTGGCGGAGGCAACTAAGTGTATGATGAGAAACGTTGGTCGGCAAGGGAAGTAGTAGTCTCCGGACAAGATGAGGAGGAAGGGTCCAAGCCAGTTACTGCGCTCATGTTATAAATAAGGATTAGGCGCGTAATTTCGTCCCCCGAATGAGCCATAGATTCCTTTTAAAGTTATTTATTTTAAAATATTGTCGGAGGGGCTTTTTGGTCAACCATTTCGTCGATAGTTCCGTTCGAAGTTATGCTACTTTATTGGAAACTTAAAGCAATACCTGATTAAATCAGGTATTTTTATAAAATCAGGCTGATTTTATAAAAATTAATACTAAACCCAAACTGATTGTGAGTTTGTACTATGTAGAGTGTGTACGGATGGGAAAGACAAGACCGGCGTCATGTGCGTGCCCTTGTAACCCGATACGGTCCACTTATTTTAATTTTGTCGAATTTTTACATTTGCAAGGGACGTGCCACCCGATGGACGGCCGCATGGCGCATGGGGAATACCATCCCCTTTCGGGTTATGCCTTCGTCTGGCGACTTTGGATAGCCTTCCCATCGTGTAGCAGTAGCAAACGGTTCGATTCAATTCAATCTATATCCAGTGAACCATCACATTTTCGCCTCTCCGATCGGACCGAGATGGATTGGGTGGATGTGGATCGTGTGCGCTGTGAATATGTTGATATTGTGCGCACCAAACGCTGGAGATAATTATTATTTATGGCGCGCTTGTCGTGAAATGTGTCACAAATTACGATCGTAATATTGATTGATCTATAATGTCCTAGAACGCACTGTATGCAATTAGAACTAGTGGACGTATGTCGTTACTTTAACCATGTTACCTACACACACGCGCAGGAGGCATTCAGGTAGGGAGCACAAACAATCGCCACCCCTTTTGGTAAAAGTTTCGTCTGGAAGGCGAGGGTCGCCGGTGGGTAGGTAGGGTGAGCGAGACGCAGGTAAATAGTGGAACAATAGGCGGCGGGGTCGTGACCAACCCTCCTCCCATCCGTCGAACCGCGCGCGGCCAGTCGACGTCACGCATTTACCATTCGACTTTGCGCCCGGCACGTCCACCCTTCGCCGCGAGCGGTTCGGACCGGGCCTAAAATTGAATTCCCGGGCGAGCGCACTCTACTTGCGAGTGGAGGTATTAGATAGCCGCGGGGGTTGCGCTCGTCCAGGGGTGAACAAGCTTGGGGTTTGCTGCTAGGTTACAGCGTCTTATTAATTACTTATGAAAACATTACGAGATAACTTATAGTACCTATATGACTAGCAAAAATAATTAACGTAATAATTATTAAAAAATTAATTGAATTATTCCATTGGTTTCAGAATCACGAACGTGGCAGATAAGAATAAAAAGAAGGAAAAATAAGAAGGGAGGAAAAACGACCACAAATGTATGGAATATGCCCATCGTCTCCGAAGGGATGCGTTTTGGGGGAGAGGGGCGGGGGCGGCGAGGGTGAATGGAGTTGGTCGCGCGCCCACTTCCATAGTGACACTGTTTGTCTAGAAAACCGCCAATTTCTCTCGCCGATCTCGGCGTGCGCAAACAGTTTTTCCACTCGAGGGCGTCCGAAATGTTTGCGAACCCAACTGGATTATAGGTTTGTATAAGAATTACCCACTCTTTTTCTTTGCCGCTTTGTCATCTTCGACATAGATCACACATTTATCCTACGATGAAGTACTCGCGTTCATTTACAAAAAAAACATCGTTAAATTTTGCCAACAATTCAATTGAAATAGGCAAATGACATGCGCCCCATGCAAAACTTCGTACCCTTCGTAACGTTTAATTACAAACAGGGCCAATTGCACAATACGGCGAGCGCAGGCTCGTTGTTCGAAACAGTCCAACCACCACCGCACATCGAATTTGAATGTATACGTACCACATATATTACAAAATAGAAATGCAAAGGACCTTCGTCCTTTCATTCGACTCTTGGCTCAAACTTCATCGGCACATGAAGATGGAAATACCCATTTCCATTCTCATTCGCCGCCGCCGCCGCCCCCCGGATGGTTGTTGCTTGCTGTCGGGGAGTTGCCTCTGCGCGTGGCTGTCTTGCCCTTTGCTTCCTCTTACGCCCTGCTGGGCCCCTTCATGCGGCCGTCGCTTTTCGCACATTCGGGAAACTTTGCAATTTGCCTTCTTCACACTCCCCGCGAAGGGTTGCAACCACCATCCGGGGGAGGGGAGAGTAGTCCGCTTGTAGTCGTGCATATAAAGACATTCCCGAGCGAGGTCTTGCGAAGTGTGGCGCGGTTACGGCCTGGCTGTCACATGCAAAACTTGCGGTCGAAGATGGCTGCGCGCGTTCGCTCGCCTCGGCTCTTTTGACCATTGCGCTAGCCGTCCAACTCCTCTTCGCAGCGAGTTTGAATATGCCTTCGAGCGCCGGCAAACCAACAACGAACCGTCGAGTGCACTACGCAGCGAAGGCTTCTTCTCAAATTGTATGATAATTTGTTGAACAGTATATTGCTGCATATATTAGTATGACAACGCCAAGGGTCAATTTTAGCCATTCAGTTCAAATTGAACTTTATTGATAAATCCGGAATTCACTTTTCGATTAATTCGATTATGTTCCCGCCGATAAATTTAGGATGACATGAATATGGACGGCAATAATGGACGATGAAAGTGATTTCCTGTCCGGTTTCGTGTACGATGCGGTGAGTCAAGTTGACGCTGTCGAAAACGCATTAAAACATCAACCCCCGATTGCTTTGCCATCCTCTCAGCTTTCTAATTATATTCTAGGACTCGTCCTTTCGTTCACTGAACTCTTTACTTGATCGTTCATATTCTGTTTTGTACAACAATTTTGATCGTCACGCACTTTTCGCCCTCCCCCCACGTGCATCCTGCGGAGATGAAGTCGGCAGTTGTCACCATCCATTCGGGCGCTATGCGCTGAGCGAGACTTTCTTTCATAATCGCTTCGTTAACAATCCGTTATCGCGATGTACGGCTGTTCGACTTTAACTATAGGCGGGGTGGGCGGACGGGCGGGTCCCTAATCGCCCGAACGGTCGACCGAAAGGGTTGCGCGCCGAGAAACCAATGGCCGCCATTCATCCCCCGCGTCCATGGCGTTGGCGTTGTCGCGCCTAATGCATATTCACCGACGACAATTTGACGCCCTCTCACGCACCGCCGCCATCCGCACGCACGCCGGCACGCAGCAGGCGAAACGTGGACGACGTGCAAAGACGATAGATGACGGCGGCATATACATAATATAATGAGGCGTTTCGTTATCTACCCTCGGGAATGCGTAACGCAACGTTCTGCCTGATGTCGACGCGTCGATCTACCTCTTAAACTGATTTGTAAAACGGGTAATGTGTGAATATTTTTATAAAATTGAATCTTAATTTAATTAGACGATGAAATTGACGGGTGGAAGGGGAGTTTCAGACAGATTCAACAGGATATGAATGTGGGCGAGTTTCGATTTCCGCTGAGGTGGTACGCCATTTATCGTGCGGCAAAAAGCGAATTGGATTTGGAGCGTAGCGCCCCTAAATGGAGGTTGAAAGACAAAAATTAAACCATTTCATGCCCAAAATGTCTACGTTTTCGTTGATTTTGCAGCAACGGTTTAGCTTGCATTGCAAGAAGTGGTGTGGGCATGAAAGTTTTGCAAGACAAGAAATGTTGTTGCCAAGTGCGAGGGCAAATTGAATTATTAACTTGCACGACGCAGCCCGCACGCCCGCCGGTATCGAATGCGTATTAGATGCTGGGTGGCCGCAGGGACGCGTACAATTTGCAATGTTCTGATGATAGCAATATGCATGCATTATTGCAATTTCTCTAATTTTCACATCATTCATCGTGGGCGCTCGCTGGAATTGTCGAGTCAAAATAGTCACGCCCGGCGTGAACGAAATGGAAACAGAAATTGCGGCACGAACCGGAAATACAAACTTGCTTTGCGTCTCGAAAACCATATGTCCATATGCATACAAAACGTCATCCCATTATCCGCATGCATCTATAATTTTCAAGAAAGCAATTTACTCATTAAAAAGTAGCAAATAATTTGTGGAAAATATTTGCTGTCATGATACTTTATTGCAAACTGGCGCAACATCGCCGGGCACAAAGCCTAGCCAAGTGGGAAAAACAAATGGAAATTCCTAGGGATCTTCTAACCTTAAGATGGGACAGAACAAACATAAGAGATGCGGATGCGGACTACAGCAACAGCAGCAGTAGCAGCAGCAGCAGGCGGAGAAGAAGGATGATGTCAACAGCGCCAGAGGGAAAACACACCGGCGACAACGACGACGACTGGTAGCGCAGGACGATGACACTTTGGAGCCGGCGACCAACACGTGCGCATTTGCCGGAATGTAAATAGTGGAAATGCCGACGGGTAATTCGGCAAATGGCGGAATAGTTTCGTTGATGAAGCGTCCGGCGCGCGCTTGCCCTCCATTCACCGCGCGCGCCCAGCCAAGTTAAACGTCCTGCACGCTCGGTGCCCATCGCGGTGGAGAGAGTTTTGGAGAAGTCGCAGAGACAATTCCCTTTCCGTTGTCATTGTAGCCTTTCTCTTCTCCTTGGCTTGCTGTCCTCATTCGCATTTCTTCACGTTGGCGCCCAACTCCAGCGAAGAATATTCGTAGCTCCTCAAAAGCAATGAACATACACCAAAAAATATGCGTGAAACAATATGAATACCTATTAGAATTTGGATTGAATCGAAATGATAATCTTGATGATGACGTCAAGTGCGGGGGACTCGGCGCCTGCTGGTGGTCGGAATCAACTTGGACGAAGTTTGCAATTGGTGAAATTTGCAGCAGCCCGACGGGCATCGGCATGCTACGGCGATATAATAAGTTGGAAACGTTTCCGCACAACTAAACATGCCACCTCCATATACGTTCGCTATATACATTGTAGGCGAGATGTCTTTACATATCCTACATACATATGCAGAAATACGTTGAATGTAGCAGGACATCGGCAGGACAAAGGACGCAGCGGCTGCATGGCCAAGAAGTAGACAACGATAATAGGAGGAGAGACGGAAAGATACTGCTCGAAAATGCGGTCCACGATGGCAATGGTAAAAGGACTTAATGGTATGCGGTTATGATGCCTGCGCGCATGGGAGCCGACGAACGCTTTTGGCGATCGTTGGCAAACGTATTTTGTTTCGTGTTGTTTCTGTAACGCTACCGTTACTGGTTGGGTTTATATCCTGTTATGCTATGATACGTTTTATGCTGGCAATGCAGGGTAACATATTTGCAATGTGAAGTTATCGTGCGGATGTCATCTGCATTAAAATAAAACGTATCTTACATAGGTATTATATTTAATAAGGAATAAATATCATAGGTATATGAAACCTGTTTGTAATTTGGATGGTCCAGCATCAATTACCCTTTCACCTTCGGAGGTGAGTAGACACGCGCCAGCCTGGTAAATCACAGATTATGTCATAATACCAGTGAATATCATTTTCTGCTCTCCCTTGATGCACGGAATAAAACTAGTTGCATTGTATTCAATTCCGGTTTTCTGGACCAATCAAACAATGCAGCATCCAAGCTTTTGATCTTTAGCGAGGTCATGATGGTGAGAGCTAAGGTCAGAGGTGACAACAATAAACCACTTTTTAACCAGTGAACTTTGAACTTCGTTTGATTGATTTCACACATCTTCCTGGGGTGTAGTGTTATGAGTTTAAAAAGAAAAACGTTGTCTTCCCCAGTGTAATTTAGGTATCATTATTCAACCCGACATGTTTCGACCAATTTTAAGGTCATTTTCAAGGGACAAAATCTGCTAATCAAGGAAGTTAAACATATAAAACCATAAAACTCAATTACTTACAAAACATTTTCCTATTTCACATCACGTCTTACAAATCTCTACTATCACATTCTCCTCCACATTTTCTGCTATCACGTTATATCTGATATATGTGATTGAAGATATAACGTGATAGCAGAAAATATGGAGGAGAATGTAATAGTAGAGATTTGTAAGAAGTGATGTGAAATAGGAAAATGTTTTGTAAGTAATCGAAAATGTTCTGTAAGTAATTGAGTTTTATGTTTTTATATGTTTGACTTTCTTGATTAGCAGATTTTATCCCTTGAAAATGACTTTAAAATTGGTCGAAACATGTCGGGTTGAATAAAGGTACACCTAAATTACACTAGAGAAGACAACGTTTTTCTTTTTAAACTCATAACTATACTGTTTATACGCAGTAAATCTCCATAAAATCTAGCGGTACGATTTAGGGAATACGGTGGTACAATTTAAGGACCCAGGTTCCTAAATCGTACCGATTACACTTTTTTTAAATAATTTTTTTCAAGTTAATTTAATCAGACAATTGTAATTTGTTTTCGATAAATATACTTAGTTTTAACTGCTGATTCTCATGATATACAAAGTTTAAATATTTACGAAAAATTCTTCGATTTATACTCACTTCCTCTTAGGGGGTACGAATAAGGCGGAAAAGTGCCTAAGTATGTGTATGGGGTATTATGCAATTTCGAGTAAAATAATTGCGAAATAGCAATCAACGGATTAGGTAGTACCTACGTAGTTACACATTGTTACACATGAGAAAATTGATAGGTAGCTACCAACTCTCCACATACCTTTTGCAATCAGTGCCGCACACAGGGAGCGCAGAGAGCGAAAGAAGGCAGCGTTGGATGGGGATGATGCCAAACAGCAAACGCATTTCGTTCCGTACGCGCTTAGCGCCGGTTATAATATCCGGCTTTCCTGCGCTGGGCTGTAAGCCGATGCTAACGATAGAATGTGATTAATAGTTGCTAAGTAACCATCATCATCGTGGTTCTGTTGGGGGGAAGCAGCGGCGCAAACATTAAAGGGCGGGTGGGTGCGCGCGCGCCCGCGCTCTCGGGTCAAGTGCTTGTTGCCGATCCTGTCGATTATTACATTCCATTCGTACCTACCTACCAACCTACGCAAAATATCAAGGTACACGCCCTTTAGCCTTTCCAACCGCCACAACAACCGTGTAATAATAATATTATCCACCATATCAACAATTTTCGCTTACAATGCATACAATTAGAAAATCAATTCGACGATATTTTATCGCCACCATTGTTCGAGATTATGTAAAATGATTTAATATTCATAGTCGCACGCCCCATCATCGTTGCGAAACAACGCGCGAGAAGCAAAGAACTCGTTGTAAAGGGTGTGCGGAAGACGACGAAGGCATTATGAATACACCCTCACACTCTTCACCATTCTATTGTTCAACGCCGGTGCCGATATGCCGATGGTGAGACGTGCCAAGTCACTTCCCTTCCGCATTGAGTTGCCGGAATTTCCTGAACGCATTATATTTTTTACTAACCGATCCTCGGGACGGTGGCGGCGTGACGGTGAGTATAATTGAATAACAACAAAGCGGCCGGACGAACGTCTTATGTAACAAAACTATTGCTTATAATATAATCAATCAGGCAATTTTGGGCGACAATCGTCGAGTGCCGTCGACGCGCATTATTGCTTAATCGCGGCCCGAGAAGGTCGTCACGCGAAATTAGTTGCGTCAACACGTGTGTGTCCAATTTGACGAGTGCACTCAGTGTGCGATTGTCGTTTCGTTACAAAAATAAATAAACAACTCCTCGCCAACACCTTGTAATGCTTCTTTTTTTTCTCGACGCAACTGATTGAAACACACGTCCTTGCGACACAGTTTGCAACAACGTTGAAACTTTCAAACAACATTCCAAAACTAATAATGGACCATTAAAAGGGCAGCGAATAAAATTAAAGGACTTTTCTTGGCAGTTTAAGGATTATCATCCGTGGTTAGATAGATTATAAGTGTGGTTGACTTGATGATTACTGATCACCCGCACGTTAATAATCGCCGGACGGAATGTCATCCCTCAGGGCAGCGGAGTGAGCACTCCACCCCCCGTCCGGATGCCGCCCCATTATGCGTGCATTAGTTAAAAGTAGCTATTTTCACGCGTGCGTGCTGGCGACAGTGTGTCGGATCCGGTATATTGATAGCGGCCACATAAAACGCTGTCCGGCGTTGGTGGCGGCGGCGAGCTCTGCCGCTGACAGTGGAGATTTATCCCGATTTTATATGAACGCCGCCGCAGACCGAGCAACCGAGTCGAGTCCGAGTGGTGGGCGGCAACCACCCTGCACGCCCACAAAAACACCACCTCACGCACACACGCCCACGCATGCATACATATACAGTGCGCACGTGCATCGTATTAGAAGTGGCACGCGCGCAATCCAGCTACACATTTTGCGCTTATATCCCGCGCGCACGCCTACCCACTGCATGTATATTGCAGCAGCATCATCCCCCTGTTGCGAAATGTATAAAAGGCCGCCACGAGCGTGCAGCTATAATTTATCCCTCGGCGTGCGTGCGTTATATCGATAAATCGTTTTAATCGCGCTATTATGACGCTGCTATGGGTGTGGTACGCAAAACAATATTAATATCAATATGAAATGTAGAATTTTGATCCATAGCACAGAAGGCGACAATCAGAAATCGTAAGAAAAGAAGCATCAAGTGCGATAATGACATAGCAAACGTGTAAATGCTCCCAAAGTATGTGTCCATCATCGTGAGCAGTCGTTGAAAACGAATAAGTGCACACCCATTGTTGACGCGAAATTTTCACACAAATAATAACATTTAATCCTTCATCTGCTACTAAATTCAACACACACACGCAGCACACAAACAACCCTGGATGAGGTGTAGGGATGGTTTGCAATGGATGGGGTCACGGGTGCACGACGCCGGTTTTTTAGGGACGCCGTTAGACAATAGGCGAACGAACGACGGACGACACGTCGCATCGCGTGCATGTATGTGGCGCAATGGATAAAGTACCTTCAAGTTGCACCACCAGCAGTGCGCGCCATAGGTCATAGAAAATGCATAAGAGGTGAAAAAAAGGAGGGTTTTGGGGAGCGCGCTCGCGCTCGCGTTTGCGCAAGTATGTAGTAAGCAAAGCGCATACCATACTCCACCGGGTACTGCACAATACCCACTTGAGCACAGTCGCTACCTAAGGCCGTGGAAGGGCTTCGCGCGGCCCACTTGAATATTTCTCGCCGGCTATTGTGCAGCCAGCGACATCTGCGTAGCGCGCGCAAATGCGTTCGTTGTAAAATGTTCGAAACGAAATGCATGCATGTATAACAAATAACAAACCATGTGCGCTCTGGATGCGCTCCATCAGCGCCCGACAACAACAAGCGAATGAAATGGACTGTGAAGCCGTGATTCTATTTGAGAGTGTTGAAACGCATACATGCGTTCGTGCGTGCGTGCCCTCCGCAAATGTCAATGGCGGACGGAACCATCCACCCCCCCAAACCCCGGCGGGCGCATGCAATTCGTACTCAATTAGGTTCCACAAGTGCCTTGCAACGATTTTGCGATATCGATTCTATTGTATTGCATCTAGATAATAGATATTTCGCATCCGATTTTTTTTCTCCGCCAGAACATTAAAACATTGATTAGAAGAAAACATTCAGAAGCAGAAGAGTGATGGAGAAATAATGAAAAACATATTAAAATGGATAAGAGCACGATGTATGGTTGCGGTCGCGTACGGGGGGGGGATGGGAAGAGGTAGACGTAATGCACGTGCAGCACAGAGCAATTGCCAATTTGTCAGCAATTAAAACAAGACATCATTAAATCAGAAGCGAGCGCGCATGGTCTTGCCGAGTTGGCCTTTGTTAGGTCACGTATGGTACCCGTCGAGCCACCCGCACCCTCCAGCACGCAACCACTTGACGCGCTCTTTTCCCAACGAGAACGACGACGACGGCGACGGCGACCCCTCCGCTCTCAGCACGCCCTGCTTCTGCTGCTCCCCTTTTCAAATACCACCCGTTCCATAGAGTTTTCGTCACCATCACCATCAACCACCACCACCACCACCACCGTCAGTCAGGCAGCCAGCATCATCATCATCATCGTTTGCTGCTAGAGCATGAATAGCTTCCATGCCACACGAAAACTTCACGTTTTAATTTATCGCAAGCGCCAGCGGAATGCATGCGGCCGCATGGCGCAATGCTCATTTAAAACGCTATCTATGCGAATGAACGAACGAACGAACGGCGAGATTTTTGACAAACGCCACCAATTTCAAGCAATTAAAAGTGTTCCCTGGATTCAATGCAGTAGCACGAATACATACATATATATCGAGGGCTCGTTAAAAATCTGCAATGAAAGCCAACGGCAACGGCAACGGCTATGGCGCCGGCGACGAGCAGAGAGTTAATTTGTGAATTCTGAAGTGCTCGTCAAAGTCAAACCGGAGCGGCACGGCAACGTTTCGCATGATATGTAACGCGGTGCGGCGGAATTTGCGCACATGTCAACGATTTTGAATAAAATTCATTCCGTGTGCACCGCGCCCCCGGCGCACTTGACAAATGAATGTGTGAAATTCATTCCACGCATCGCGATTCGCTGGGCGAATGCATGGGCATGCAGTTGATTGCGTCGTGTGGGAGCCGCGGACCACATAAGTCACGCGAAGGGGGCCACACCGGGCGCGCCGGCGGGTGGCTCTTGTGCGTGCGCATCGACCAAGGTGGTTGCGCCGCGCCGGATGCACTCATGCATTGCGCGAAATTTATTCATGCGAACAAGTTAGTCAATATGTTCCTCACCGATGCAATCAGTTGTTTTCGCTTTTTTCTTTCTTTTGCTTTCGGGCGCCCATCGATGATGCAGGGATTTTGATTTTCTCAAGCGATTGCTCATTGAAACGCGCGATTTTAATAGTTTCCACCCATTTCCCACATCTTGACTCTGAAATCAAGTACGTATTCAAGTTTTCTCACACGTGAGAAACACTGCAACTCGCGTTTATGTATAACACTTGATCATCGTTTAATAGAAGAAAATTCGTTAAATAGGTGTAGGTTTTGAAAAAAATTTCCACTCGAGAGAAATGATTAGTTAATATGCAGATCAACAAGAAACTCCCGCGTCTGCGCAAAGCAAATACTGTACTGCCCACCTTCACTGGGACATAATGAAACCGGAGAAATGGAATTCCTTAAAATATTTATGTCAGTGAAATGTGACAGGTGAACGTGGAGAGTCCTAAATAAACAAAATTGATTGAGGAATTGTTAGCTTAACGTTCATGCCATCGCCCGCTATACCCATGGTGCTGCTGCCTTGGAAAGATAATATTGTCCGTATTCAATTTTACGTTCATCAAACGTTGACTTACCTTGTCTGCATTCATGACGCGATATGCACCTAGGTAGGTGCGTGGTTACTACCTAGTAAAGAACGACGATCGGACTTGTTCGATAGTTTTATTTTATTCGCTAAGAAAAATTTAATTCACGTACATATACACGTAGAAACGCAATCAACAATGACTGCATATTGTATAGTTACGCACAAAATTAGAAGAAATAAACTATGTTACTCACTAAAATAGAACCTTGCTCATTTATAAAACGTCTTAAACTGAAGGTAATCGTAAGGTATTTTTATGTATTAGTGTTATTGACGTCAATTTTCATTTGGAAAGAGGTTTTGCAAATTTATAGTCAATATTTACACTTCGCTTCGCCTACCTACGATAGCCGCCACCGCTGCCGCCTCCTCCACCGCCGCTGTAGTAACCACCGCCGCCGCCGGCTCCGTTGCCTCGGCTGGAATTGTCGCGACCCCTGAAAGGTACATACCGATCCCGATGCGGTCCCGGCGGATACTGCTGGTGTTGACCGCGATTATCGCGCCTATCATCGCGATACCTATCTTGCTGCCCTTGATTGTAACCGCGGCCATATCCACCGCCGCCTCCACCGTAAGCTCCGCCCGCACCCCCGCCGCCACCGCCGCCATAGTTGTAACCGCCGCCGGTTGAGTAATTATTGCCGGCACCACGATTATTGTAGCCATCGCGCCGGCCGCCATATGAATAATTGTCTGAAAATTAAACATAAAAGTTCGTAAGCATAACCGCCCCACAATGTTGTTCCTGCGCACAGAACGGGAATAAAGGCGGCAATCCGCTTTTCATACGAAGGAACAATTTGCGTCTCAAGAGGCTAAATGTGGTGCACGCGCGAAACAATGCATTCGTTAAAAGGAATGGAAGCCGATGCGGGAGAAAAATGTACAAAAACTGCAACAGACGTGCGAGCACTTGAAACGACTTAACGGTTCGCCGTTGAATGGAGGATAAAGTCCATTCATCTTTCAGGTAATTAACAGTTAAATCTTTGATTCACATTTTTGAACGCGCTTGGTAGATTTATGTTTTACAAAAGTGTTGAACCCTTAGATATATCACCGTATTTCATTTACGATTGTTAAAAACTTCTAGAAATTCCCATTATTATGAATCTGTGAACTTACACCGTTTAATTGGATATCAACTACAAACTATACAAGAAAGGCAATGATGAAAAATTTGCGTTTAGAAAAGAACAAACGCCATTTGCGTTATGCGCACATATTAAAAGGAAGCTAGCTCATTGAAGTGTTTGAACTACTGTGACTGGTCGCGTGCGGACAATCTCCAATTAAAATAAACAATCATGCGTCCGGTTGCCATTGTCCCATTGTGGCGTCAATCACGAATAAAATACGGACGCGCGCGCGCGGAGTGGGTGAAGCAGCGCGCAAACGCCTCCCCCAACCAAATAAACGCACAAATGATCGGCATTAGGCGACGTTTAAGGCGTCATCGCAGTTCCTGCACTTCAAATGATTATTCCTATCACGCACGGACGCCCTATACTCAAACGCGAAAGCGAAATTACGATTAACTCTCTAGATTGCCCGCCGCTAAATTGAATCATTTCATTTCACACCTATTTGGATGACAACTGTGAAAATAGGCAACAATTAATTAAAACAATATTTAGTGAATAGAGGCAAATTTGAAATTGATAACGATATTGCAGTGGCTCAGAAATGAGATGCGGTATCGCGATGTACCATCTATTGTGAGGCCTATTGTGATATTGTCTAAGTAGCGCGTGTGATGTTGACGCCCGCGGCGTTGTCGGCGACGGGGCGCGTAATTGCTTGGCTTTGTGCAACCGTCACCGCCACGCGTACGCCTAATTTCACAATCACATCATTGCTAACAATTGCCGCTTTCTTCCCTCCACATTGCGGTATCCTACACGCCCCCTCTGCATCAACAAAAAAAACCTAGGTGGCGACGCAAAGAAATCAGGAATTCGGTTATCGCACTCACCTTGACGTTGATTGTAATTCGGACCGTCTCTCGGCATGTGATGATTCAAAAAGCGATGGCCGGTGTTGGACATGGATGCCCTGATACATATAACAAGAATGGATTCAAATCAGTCACGGCACGTCGGACGATGCAAATAGCAAAAACTAATTAACCTTTGCGTGGCGGGCGCCATGCCGAGCTGCGGCCTCCAATTTCGGTTGGCCGCCTCATCCAAGTCCTCCGGCTTGAGTACGCGCGGGGGCGTCTTCGCCCCCTTCAAACGCTCCGCCGGGAACACGAAGCCCCGCGGGTATTTCGGATCGCGATAGCGTGCGCACATTGTCGCATTGTCCGTCAGCGTCGGCAGCGAGGGCAGCGGCGACGGCAACTCACCGCCGATAAGCACTACCACCTCCGAGCCAAGAATCGTGCCGCTCATACCGTCCACGCATACTTGCACTTCCGCATCGGAATCAAGGTTCTGATCGTAGATGGCTTTTAATAGATGACAATTTTTATTGTATCTAGACAAATAGAGCTGATCGTCGCCGCGGATGTTGCGTTGGATCTCGGCCGGCGTCAGCTTTTCGTAGTAGGGCTTCAGCGCCGAGAACAAACGCTCCTCGTCAACGAACGGCAGCAGTGCAACGCCCTGCCATGCAAACTTTTTGCCGTTGAGATCAATCTTGAAGTCTTCCGGATAGAAGTCAATGATTGGTGAGTCCTGCCACAAAACAAATAATGTTATAAAATGCCTTTTGTGTATTAAAGTAATTATTTACCGTATCGCTCATCAATTCGGCCCATGGTTCGGGAACATGCTGACAACTTGCTGCCGGAAACACGCCCATCAGTTGCTCCAATGGGTTGAACTACGAACAAGTAAAAAATATATAAAAACATGCAAATTTGTCATGCTTTCGCGAGCATCATACAGGCTTCGTGTCGAGCTCAAACTCGGTACTCAGGCCGGAAATATTGACGAAATCGGAGGCAAACGGTGCATAGTGGTATGGAAAATACCACTTCCAAGACGCGCAGCCCTGATAGTAGTAGCGCAGCACCCAGCAGAGTCCGCGCACGTAATGCAGCGCCACGTTATAGCGAAACTCGTGATTCTCTGGGCGCACATCGAATTTACTCTCGTAGTATCGGTCCTTGAAGCCGTCCTCCCACAATCGCACTTCATCGTGCGCCTGATCGTCGTCGGAACCATCGTCTTCGTGCGCCCGCTTCGTACCGCGAGGCTCGTCTTTGGGAGCATCCTGCCCGGCCGGAACCAGCATGGATTCCAAAGCAGATTGAGCATTGGATGCTCTCGCATCGGTGTGCATGCCAGCTTTGCGAATGTTGTAAGCTTCATTTCGTACATTTGTCAATGTTTTCTCTTGGCCAATTGCCTGCAAAAATGCAATGTTAAATATGTTATCGACTTGATGGTTGTTTCAATGATTACCGTTGGAGCAAACTGTGTATTTCGCACCATCGACCAATTCGGACGATTCTGATTGAAACTGTTGTCCATGCGTCGCTTCTTTGCCTTCTCTCTAGCTTTGAAATTCAACTCATTCTGCTGACGGCGCTTAAATATCTCGTCTTCAGCTTCTCCCAACTTCGACATAATTAATTGCACACGTTCTAATTTGACATCACCGCTATCAGTCAACCAACCCTAATGAAATCATTCAATGAGTACAAATTGCATGAAAGTTTTTTCACACTTACTCCAGTTTTGTACACGGCATCCTTATATAATGTGATTAATCGATCAATCGCACCTTCTCGTATCTCCAGACTGGGCAGATGAGGTAGGAAATCGTTGCCAACGAAGAAACACATAAACACCCAGTCGTCAATGACTCGCTCAAAGTCGTATTTGAACGGCAGATTCACCATTTGCAAGTCGCGCTCCAAATATTCGCGCAGAACATTCAAACGTACGAAAATGAACTCGCTCTCTGCTCCGAAAACGATAGGCGCATCCGACTCAACTGCTTCTGTTCCCACACAGTCCTTCATAACATGACCTAAGAAACATCATTTACATGCTGAATAATGTTTAGGAAAAAATGCAAATACAGCATACCCAATTGTCCACACAAATCACATGGTCTGGGTTGATTCATCTTCAATTCCTCGCGAATAATGGTGAAATTCGGTTCGTGTGTTGCCAAGCCTAACATAATCAAGTCAGCATCAGCACCACACAAGCAGTGCTGTGTATTGGGATCATGATCTGGTTGAGCTGTAAAAATACAATGCTTATTAAGTGATTCCTTGATTGTTAATTCTATTAACAACCTCTCTGCTTTCGTATAAAATCCATGATTTTATGCTCTCCTTCACCAGGTACATTGGCATCAGATAAGATCACTTTCACATCTTTCCAGCCCGGATCATTGTTCAATCGTTCATGAATGTAATAGTTGAGACATTGTGATAGTCTTGCCATGAATGGTGTGCCAGGTGTAATGCAATTTGAATCAAAATGCTCCTCCTTTGGTTTTGGTGGCGGCAGCTTGGCACCTTTGAGTAATAATTCAGCTCTCAACCGGTCCATTTCATTAACCTTTTCCATCGTTTCCTTTGAAGCGCGGAAACGACGAGATCTCTGCTGATTCATTTTAGCTCTGGGTGCAACTCCATCAATGGCCATGTATAAAACTTTTCGCGGCCTCACAATCCTTAAAACAACAGCATTTTATATACATACAACTCCATGCCAGGGCATAATGTACATACCTAAACAATCTATCAATGCATTCAAATATGGCAATCATCATCTCTTCTTCATTGCGTGGGGCTGGTTTATCCTCTGGATGTGTACAAGGATGTATGATACCATTCATGTCAAGGTATAAATTATCAAATTCCACCCCATTTGGATTCGGTTCGGAGGAATCAATCGGTATATTGACCCCATTCACATCCACGGTCTATAAAAACAGTTGTAAAACAAGCAACAAATAATTATGAGGAAACCTCACTTTTTGCTCGATGCAGTGCACGATCACTGAAGGATATTTCCGTGTTAACCAGCGGAAAAACGCCGGTACTCCCATGATGCACTCAGATGCACTGACTCGCGGTGGTTAATGAGTTGTTTATTAATTAAATACACGGCATTCACTGTTTATACATGGGATGCACATGTGAAATGCCCGAAGCCGTAAAACGATGGCGGCGGCGGCGGCACTTGCAAATTTCAATAACCTCCACGCACGCAGTCACCCTTAAAATGGTTGGATGGTTGCCTAACGAATTGCAGTAGAATAAAATAAAAAGACAGTATGTACTGTTCAAAAAGAGTTGTTAGTCGAAAAGCGTTATTGCGCTTATACTGACCACTTTCAAAACTATATACGCTCTATTGAAGATGAAATTTTCATGCACGGATTGTATTCAAATGCATATTTGCATATGCGTTTGCATATTTTGGCAGAAATCTCAAAAAATTGCATCGTTCACGAATTTTGTGCATATTGTACATATTTCAATCAATTTTTTATGAAGAGCGGTAAAAGTGACCGCTACAGCAGCACAAT
>JARJDR010018947.1:0-16711 GCA_030264135.1 Myllaena sp. GC000078 | reverse complement strand
TGCAATGTGATCTCTCACTCGCACATGATACGATATACGGCTCACTGTGTTTTAGATGGGAAGCTGAAGACGAAGACAACTAGCTTTTCACTTAGAAAAATGGATCGTCCCCGGCGGGAATCGAACCCGGGACCCCTTGCACCAGAAGTGTGCACGCCACCTATTGCGCTACTATAGTAGTTGCAGGTGAAAAGTTGGAACTTATATATATAGTGTGTATTCGAGCAAATTTAAAAAAATAAAAGCATTCACATCGCTCCGCTCCTTCGCATTTAAATCAAATTTAATTTGGAAATGGAATTAGATAAAGGTACACAATTAAATAAATAACACAATGATTTTATTCACATTAATATATTTCAGTTTCACATATACGTGGTGAGAGTGTGTCAGTGAGTGACCGCGAACAAAATCCAAAACCAAACGCGAATCTGCGAAGTTCGTTTTAATGATGCGCGACTAGTTCATTTAGCGTAACCCAGATGCACCACGAGGAGGTAGAGCTAAATTGCACCCACTTAAGTAACGTCTATCCGACGGCAACCGGCATTTTGGTCTCGCTCGTATCTGCGGCGAGAGTTGCGATGCAGAATGCAAGATGTGCATTGGTGCACGGTGAGCCAGTGACGAGCAGTCGGCACGGTTGCCTGTGGTCGGCACTGTCCCTGACTGGACCTCCCTGACCATTGAATACTTTATGTACATAATGCTAAGATATTACTCAATACAACAATAGTAAAACAATGTAAACCGATGTGAACACTCGGCCCGCGCGCGCCGATGGATTGGAATGACGTCGATTTACATTTTCGCAATCTTTACCAATTAAAACTGTAAAGTCGATAGTATGTGGCGATATAATGCATTAGAATGACGTCGATTTACATTTTCGTGTGTGCGGTGGGCTTGATGGCCTGCAGGGCTTCGGTGAGTTTCTTGCCGAAGGACGAATCGACTTGCGCCAAGTTCTGCACCTTTCGCTGCTGAATGAAGTCGGCGGTGTTCTTCCGATGGCCGGTGATGTTACTCGCACGCTCGGCGGCGTTCAGCACTTTCTGGCTGAGGCTATTCGATAAACAATAACAAATTCTATTGCGGCATGTCAATACAAACCATATATGATTATGACAAGCACAAAGAAAACGTTTGTCACGTATTAAAGCAGTGCGTACACCCAATACTGCTTAATACCAACCCACTGGTTTGCAATCTAGATGCGATTGGTACCGCCGCGCGTGCTCGGCCGGCTATGCTTCTCCGCCCGCACACGCTCACCTTCTGATGTTTCGGAACCTTCTGACTGGAAGCTACCGGCTTTGCTCGCGTCAATAACGGTGGCGCCGCCACTGTTACGGTTGCTGGCGCCATTCGAGACGCTCTTCTTCCCGGTCCGCGGATGGTTCGCTTTCTTGTCGAACGTCACATTCTTCACCGCCACGGTCGCCTGCGAGCGGTGATTGTTGTCCTGCCCCAGCAGCGGATCGTCGGCGGGCGTCAGCTCGTCTTCGATGGTCGACACCTGGTGGTTCGTTGGCGGAAGTGAGACGGTTTGCATGCCGCACACACATTAACTTACCCGCATATCTTTATTGCACAGTCGCATCAGATCGATCACATTGTGCGACTGCGTGTTGTCGATGAGTCTTTGACCGCGCAGCCACGCGTGATTCATCAGCTCGGCGGCGGTGATGCGCGCCGCCGGATCCTTGTTCAGCACGCGCCTAAACATGTCCTTCAGCTCGACGCTGAAGTTGTACGTGGTGAGCTGCGGCTCCTCCTTGATGATCTTCATAATCAACTCGCTCTCGCGCTTACCGTGAAACGGCATCAAGTTGGTGAGCATGTAGTAGGTGATCACACCGATCGACCACACATCGCATTGCTGGCTGTACGCCTTCGAGGAGACAATTTCGGGAGCTAATGCAGGATATACTGTTCACTTAAGGTGACTTAAGTAGCTAATGCGTGGGCGTAACGTACACATGTATTGTAAAGTCCCGCAACGTTCGTGCAGCATGCTCATATTGGTAATGCCATGACCGCTCTTTATGATACTCAATCCAAAATCGGAGAGTTTGATGTAAAGATGGTCGTCGGCGTTATCCGGATTATCGGTCACTAGGATATTCTCCAGTTTGACGTCGCGATGAACTATATCTACAAGCCAACAGTATTTGCAAACATGTGTACGCGCGCGGTACGTTGCTTGGATTACCGTTTTTATGCAAATACGTGATGGCACTAGTTAAATCAAGGATCACACGACGCACGTTATCCTCGTTGAACGTGTAGGTGTTATCCTTGGTGAGCTTCAACAGATCCGTCAGGCATTTCTCCATTATCAAATAGATCTTCGTGGCCGACTCGAGCACTTCGCGCAAGACGATGATATGCGGATGGTTGAGCACTTTCAGTATGTTGATCTCGCGTTCCAATACCTTCATATTTGCAATAGCCACCTGTTGAGTTTGAAGCGATATTCAGGATGATTTAGGAATCGTTGCGGCGCTACATACACTCTTCTTTTCGATCACTTTCGACGCCCATTTTTTACTATCCTTCGTATCGCGCACTTCGAAGACGGTACCAAAGGTGCCCTTGCCAATCATCGTACCGACCGAATAGATTTTCACGAACGTCGAATCGTCCTCAATGCGCAAGTGTCGCACCGGTCTGCGGCCGAATCTCTATGAACAATGATTATGCATATCGAGGTAGCTTTTTGTTTCGCCTGTTTTACCGAATATCCAGTTATGAAACTATCTGTATTGATGCCGGTGTTTATCGTTTTCATATCGATGGTGTGCCGTTACGCTTTCGCCGGCGCTCTTCATCGCTTCGCGCTTTCGGATGCAATCGATCAATGCGCGAAATGCGATTCACAGCAGCCGAAAGGCCCCTACTGGAATTTGGAAATTGTCGATATCGAAGAACTTCGGCGTCGAATGTGTCACAACTGACGCGCATCATTATGACATTTACATAAATACCTATCTCAATACATACTAATCAATACGAAGTTTGTCTTGTTTGGTTTGTTGTGCTGCAACGACACGTTTGGCGCAAGGAAAAACATTTGCAAGAGAAAGAAAAACCACTTGAAAAAATGATAGACTAATATAAATTAAATGAAATGAATCATCAATAGCTTTACAGTTATTCCTCGGAAAACAATAACAATTTTGAGTTTTTAACAAGATTCCATCACGATTTCGACGTCATATCATTTCCATTTGTTGTAAATAGCTCAAGCAGATAAGATAAAATTAACTATTTACAATCAATTTGTTATAAATTAAAAAAGGATAATATTTACAAAGCGTACGTTTTTCTTTCGATGTAAATTATAGCTTAATATCAAATATGTACGTTACATAAGATTAGTGCGTATAAAACATTGTCGTTGCTGTCGTATTCAAAGCATTCAATCTTAATCATCTCATATCACATTCGACCATTATTATTATTAATCTATGCGCATATAATATGACAAATTTGTTATTGTCGAATGGAGAATGCAGAATATGATATTGAGCACAAATTAAATAAATTAATAGTTTTCTATGAAATACTGTTTAACGATATTCATAAATTATATAAATATTAAGTCGTTTGTAAACAGTTCGTTAGTCTTATAGATCCAGCCCTTATTTACACACAATTGTATCAATCGTATTAGTATAGATACTGTTTTGAACAATATCTCTCCGCTTCTTTTCCACCGTTTTCGAAACAATTGTTATGCACAACATTGTCATCAATTGTTTGCTATGGCATGCACTTCGGAAAGAAGCGGAACATACTACTAGAAAACCATCCAGCACAAATTGTCTTCAAAATTATAGTTCACAATATAGTAAATCACAAATTTGCTAGTCGAACGCACAATAATGTCATTGCGGTCGTCGCATTGCCACTAATCACAATTTGCGAAAACAGTGCGCTAAACGTAGTTTTCGATTGGTGGCGGTCCCTGCGGTCCCTCCAAATTGTGATGCTTCCGTCGCCGATGGTGTTCGCGCTCGCGATCGCGGGTGCGTTTGTGCTTGCCAACTGATTTGCTAGCCGTGCCGTTGCACATTGCACCCACCGGACTCGTACTCGTGCCGTTGTTGCCGCCTCCACCGCCGCCGCCGACGCCGCCTTCCTCATGGTTTGTATCGTCGGTACTCGCCGATGGCGTCGAGCAGTTGTTGTTCGATAAACAAGACATTTCTATCATATTTTGACTCTGGAAAAAATCCGAGCTAGAAATTTCTGGAAATAAGACCAAATTAAGCTAGTTTTAGTCGTTGTTATAAAAGTATTGTTGTTCGGTTTGTTTTATACGATAAAATCAAATCAATACAACATCAACAAACATTTCAGCATGGAATGGCAATGAAAACGAAGACTTTTCATGTTTGCATCGAAGGGGAGGATACGATGAAAGCGTAAGCGGCGCAATTGGCGAAGCGATAGTTTGAATTAGTGGTTTAGTATGTATAAATAAAGGAATCAAGAATTCGCATGGCGAAAGAGAGGAGAGAGCGGCTGGTTGAAGAGTGCGCGTGTTTATCGGCTGTTCCATGCACAATGATATTAATGAAATTGCTTAAAGATATAGAAGAAACGCTTACATGCAATATTTTTGTTCGAAAGACGTCTTAAATAAATATTGTGTAATCTAGAGAAGAATCCGTCGCACGTAACACCAGTTTTTTTCCATTCAGGCACATGAACTAATTCGCTAACTGTTCATGCACCATACATTCTATTACTAAAAATTTTCCAAAAAACGAAGATATAAATCAAACGAAAAAAAGGGAGGAAATAAATCGTCTTTTTTCTCAATCGTAATTGGAAATGATGACCAAAATACGAATCGAGTTTGGTTGGCGAAACTTACCTTATTGTCGGCGTCGGCTAAAGGATTCGCTGTGATGGTGATGCGATTACCGGGCAGCGCACAACCGTTGCTGCGCGATTTGGGTGTCACCACATAGTCGAAATCATTCGGCTCCGCTTGTATATGATGGTTGATCTCCTCCACCGCCGGCTTATCACTACGCTCGCCACGCGCCTTGTCCGCCTCCTTATTCTGCTTCCACTTGCATGTGATGAAGCAAATGATAACGCTGAGAACGAGCGCCACCGAGCCGACTCCCAGTCCGATGAACAAATATACGCTCGTCTCGTTGTCGGCGGTATCCTTCGTTTTGATCGTCGTTGTTGGCGGCGCTTCCGTTGGCAATTCTGCAAAGCAATGTGCGAATTACCAAGCTGCCCATCGGGCTGTAAATCAAGTGCAGCTTACTGTGCGTTTTGCATTTCACGATCGCGCTGAAATCACTTGCGCTCTTCGTGTTGTAGCTCTGCATTTTGACGTCGTAGACGGTGTCGGGCGCCAAATGGGTGATGACATAGGAAACGGCATTCTCGCCGTCAGCGGTCGCTTTCATGTAATCGGCAGCACTGCTCGCCGACATGTAGCTGATGAGGAAGCCGTCGATGGTCACGTTTGGATTCGAGGTATACTGAAAATATAAAAAATTAGACATGTTCCATTGTTAATGCTAAGAAATACTTACATTCCAATAGATCTTAATCGACGTGGTGTTAACAGCACTCTTGTGTATGATCACCGGCACGGGGAGCGGATTCTTCGTGTAGAACCCTTCGCGCTTCAGATGGAAGCGATCGCTCTTTGGACTCAGTTTGTTGTCGTTGTTGCTGTACACGGCGGCAATGCGAAACTTGTAAAAGTAGTCCGGCTTGAGGCCGGTCACCTCGAAGCTGCGTATATTGGGCGCAATGTCCGAATTGTTCGTCTTCCAGCGATTCGCACGTCCTGTCGGCGGACCAGCGCTGCTGTTCGCCGGGCCCAATTCACGATACTGCACCTTGAAGAACGTGATGCGCAGCCCGCTGTTGTTCGGCACCGTCCAACGCACCACGACCGATTCGTCGTTCGATCGCGAGACGGTTGGTTTGTTCGGCGGTATCATCTCCGACGAGCCCGGCTTTTTCGTCGGCTTCTTCGACCCATGCTTGCGTCCCTTCTTCGTCGTCGCATGGTTGGTTTGTGCGACCGGCATACCGGTCGGGTCCGGACTGGACACCTGCTTCGGATAAACATTCAACTCACCACCGGCGTACGTCGTGCCGACAACATTCGTCGCAAAGCACTGAATCTGCCCGCCGTGCCGCTTCTCAAACGACTTGAAGTTGATGTGCTCACCGCGCACTTCAATCTGCGGATCCTGGTGCACCGTGTTACCGTTGAGCAACCAGGTAATCGTGGGCGTCGGTATGCCGGTGATCGTACAAGACAACTCCACATTCTCACCCTCCTTCACCGTCTTGCTCGCCGGTCCGTGCAGCACGTGCGGCGGCTCCTGGTAGACGAGCACAATGCGCTCCACGGTGCGCCCCAACTGGTTGGCCGCCTCACACTGGTACACACCAGCATCGTGCGCGGACACGTTCACAATATGCAAGCCGCCCGGCATAATCCGCAGCCGTTCCGAGGGAATCCTAGCGTTCGCCTTTGTCCACGTCATCGCCGGCACCGGCCAGCCGACACCATTACACTCGAGGAAGATCGCCTCACCGCGTGTCACCGTGTAGCTCTTCTTCGGCGGCGGCCAGAAACGCGGTATCTCCGTGCTTGGCCGTGCGCTCACCTGCAGATTTAAACTGAAGTTGCTGTCGCGTTTGCCGTCCTTCTCCAGGTACGCGTTCGTCGCGCGACACTTGTAGACACCGCTATCGCTCGGCTGCGCGTTCGCCACAATCATCGACGTGCGCCGCGGCTCAGCGTGCTGCGCCACCGTCAACCCATTGCGGTAATAGTCAATGTACGCGGGCGGATTCGACGCCGGCGACTCGCACTTCCAGAGGATGGTGTTGCCAGCCGCCACCGAGAGGTAGCTGTTGTTCTGGCGCGGAAAACCCTCCATGCGGGCGAGCGTGATGCGGTCCGGCACGGAGGCGATCACCAGCGCGCCGTAGTGCGCCAGACACTGGTAGTCGCCGGCGGCGGTCGCGTCCGTCATCTTCACGGTGAGCGTCGACCGCTTGCGCTCGTTGCGGTGCGTGTCGGGCGTCAGGTACTTGAAGTTGGTGCGCGACAGGTCCAAGGGCGCGTCCTGGTCGGACGCGTGCTCTCTGCCAAGCGGATAGAATCGCCACTGGTAGCGGTCCGGCATGACGGTCATCTCGCAGATCAGCACGGTTTCGTCGTTGAACGGCAGCTCCTTCGATGTGGCGTTGGTCACTTTGTATATGCTACCTATAACCGCACATGATATAAATAAGCAATGCGTTGTTTTACTGCCGGATGCAAATGATCGTGAACCAATCGCGAGCGTTATGTCTTATTTAAAACCGATTGTTTTTCGAAATTGTGACTTGGCACACGCATAAATGTGTTGGAGAGTAGTTTTGTCGCGTCTTGCGCTCGCGTTTATTACTCTGCATGCAAAAACAATATGTGGTTTGGACGCACATACCATTTAGTTAACATGTTATTACATAAATTAGGTTTACGCGACTTACCCGTGCTGGCGGTGGCAAGATCCAGCATCGAGAATGCCATCATCGCATAGAGTGCAGCGGCGGTGGTGCACCAGGTACGCTGTCGCTGCCGTCTGCAGCCGTCGTTACTGTTGCCATCGATGATCCATGCCGGCGTCGCCATTCTTCAGCATCCCTGCAACGAAGCACGCAATGAGCAACGCGTAACTGACATCCTTCGCGTGCGCGCTCAACGGTTTTAAGCGTTTGCACCCAAACGGCCACACATCGCGAAGGCGCACACTTGCCACCCCCTCCCTCCTCTTCTGCATCCATCCTTAGTTAATAAGTTTAATTAAAG
The DNA here is from genome assembly GCA_030264135.1 of Myllaena sp. GC000078. NCBI lineage: Eukaryota > Metazoa > Arthropoda > Insecta > Coleoptera > Staphylinidae > Myllaena > Myllaena sp. GC000078. The sequence continues at coordinate 8,853 of JARJDR010018947.1, read as the reverse complement.
CGCACTTGGTTCTTTTTTAAGAAACATGATGAGCGCGTGCGATGAGCATCAAGAGTCAACGTATTGATGTTTATGCAGATAAGGCACACAGCAGCCACCCACAGGGTGGCAAGTATCGTGCGCACGCGTATTGAAAATGAGTGATGAGAGTATTTTGTGCGCGCGCTATTGAATACGTTTAATGAGAGAGAGAAGGTTTTGAGCACATGCAGGAAGTTGGCAGTTGGAAGGTGGGTGGCACTGGCGGAAGGAAGGATGGCAAGGGTTTCCTTTGGTGGTCTGTAATCGGATATAATGCTATCTATTTCAGGTGCACTGGTAAAAAAGAAGAGTTCAATTCATTCAATCACCGAATTTATTAACAAATACTTTTATATAAACCGCTAATTGATTGAAAACTACCATCGTTATATTCGTGTTTATAAAGCGATTTCGTTGAATGGATTGTGATGAGTGATGAGCAATTGCCGTGATAGATTGGCTCTGATTGCACTTAAGTATTTATTTCTATCAGTTAAGCGGATTCTTTCAGTTTTATTTTCATCATGTTAACGTCGACTGAGACTTATTAAATGAAGTAAGAATATCCTCCTTCGTTCAATTTAGTTCAATTTATAAAATGAAATTGTTTCATGTTAACTACTCACGGAAGTGCCACTTACTTAATTGTATTTAATTAAAAGAATTTGCTGGATTATAAAACTAGTTCTTTATTGCCAATACTATTTTAAATGACGTAATCAGCTATTTAGTAAACGCAGTAATTTAAAACAATATGAAAAATGAATTGATGAAGTTGTAGAAAGTGAATTTGAATTAACTGCCCGCTCTTGTGACAAACACATCGGTTGTTTAAACCATATGCATGTTTTTGCCATCACCAGCAGTTCGAGTTTCAATTCATGTGCTGACAAATGATAGTAATAGTCATATGCGAAAGGAGATAAAATTACCATAAGAATAAAACTTGCTGGCAAATATTGCTTCATAACGTTGACTTGGCATTTAATAATTTTGCGCGGCCTAACAAACAACTTGCGATTTATCAATCAGGCAACGAAAACGCAACTTCACTGCTTACACATTTGCAATGTCAAAAGTATTATTTATACTCGCACGTAAAATCATTTCCCTAATATACATTTCCATCTATACTACAAAGCGAACGTCGCCGCATCGCACCGAGAATGCACTTGCCGTTTATCTACTTCTTTCGCAGCGCATGCAACACACACACACTCACGTGAATAGTGCATAATTCGCAATTTGCAATAAACGTAAATTTCGCTTTGCATCGCGATGCGTTTGCCATATATCTCGCATGCCGGCGCGATAATAACGCTCGTAAATCGGAAACCGGCTTCTAAATCAAAACGCGCAATTTTATTACATATATGCACACACAGCCATCACGGGATGCGCGTCGCATGAAGAAGAAGAAGAAGAAAAGCCGCGCCGAGGAGACCAAGCGATGCCGCTCAACGCATTTGTTATTTGATTTTCGGTCCAGAGACTAAAAAGTGATAAGTAAGTATTAAAAACCCACTCGTAAAACAACTGCCATAATGGAGTTGCATTCCCAACTACTTAGGTAGATGGATGCAAAGTTTATTTAATTTGCTGAACAAATTCGAAAAATTTGATTTCATTTCATATAGGTACCTATAAAGCAATAAAACAGCTGCCGGAGCGTTACATCGGTCGGATCATAAATCACGCCGAGATTACGATCAGCCGCGCTGTGCATCATTGTGCGCGATGCGCGATTAATTAATTCCTTTCGACCCTCTATGATTATGCCATTTACGGTAACAATAGCCACCAAAGTCTAAAACTAATGAAAAATCACCCAATCACCCAATTCGACGAATATACCGTAATTATTACATTGATAACACCTCGTAAAAGCATGCGCGCGAGGAGCGTGGTAGGTCGTCTTGTGAATGCCCGTGCGGAATTCAATTGAATTCAATGAACACGAAATAAATTGCCTTCGTAGAAATAAGACATTGGGGCCGAAGCACGCATTTTTTTGTTGTTGAGCGAATGTCGCGCGCGCGAGCTTGCGTTCCGCGAACGAACACGCAATCGATGCTAATTTTTCCAAGCCGCCGCCGCCGCCGACGGTTTTTCATGCCGTTAACTATCTTCCGACGAAACGACGCTGCGCTTCCAGCCAAGTAGCTGTTGTCGCGCACGCAGCAAGAAAGAAGCTGCTCCTGCGCGCTGCTGGCTGCTGCCGGTTGCTCTGCCATTCGCATTCCCAGACGTTATAATTGCGGTATTGAATCGCGAACTAGACGGCGACGACGACGACGCGCGCACCCGATTTATTATACGATCTCCACCTATGTCGGCGCGGCCGCGAGAGAAGACGATGATGACTTTCTTATATTCTAGTTAACGACGCGACAAGGCTGCTTGCAAGGCAACGAGTTGGTAATTTCGACAATTTAAGACAAATCATTAGCCTATCTCCTGTTTTCTTGCAATTCACATTCTATTGTTTTAATTGCGCTTTTTTACGGATTAATTAAATCCCACCGCATCCCACGTCCCACCCATTAGTCATCTTTGAAATACATTCCGAAAACGGAACCCGGTCACACCACTTCTTCACTCGGTGCGCCAACAATGAGAAGTGGCGTGCATCTAGCCCATCGCTGCGTTGTGTTGGTAATTAGTTTACGGTTGCTGCCGAGGGCCGAGGGGTTCCACAGAAGGCGATGAAGAAGAAGCAGCAGCAGAGGAAGATGTGCAGGAGGAGGAGGATAAGAAAATGAGCAACGGTCGCGGTGCGTGCGCGCGCCCACAACGGATGGTGGTTGAAAATATTTTATCTATGATCTGATTGTCATCTCTCCACCGGCACCGGTCGCCGACTCACTCTACCAGCCACATGATGCACGTTTAAAATCGAAATCCTAGAGCCGGTGCTTTGAAATTTTCCTCCACGCCGAACGAAAGAATCAACGAACGAACACCTAACCGACAAGTAATAATTCTAATAACGTTTATGATATCAACTATCCTAAAAGCAACGAAAGACAAAACGAACCCCTTTTCGTGGTTGGCTAATCACGAAAGTACACATTAAAACGAGGTGACATTAATTAAAGTCCTACTCGATTAAAAAAAATAGAATATTTTAATTGAAAGATAAAAAGAAGCTATCATAACGTGTTAAGAATGATGGCGTCGGCGCTTTTATGACTTAATCACGCACGACGATCAAAATCATTAAAATTCCATTATAACAAATAATAAAATTTTATTAGGACGACGTTCGGCGCAACAACCACAGCGATTACACTGTAATTTTTTAATTCGCCGCGCGCAGTTCTGCTCATAAATCGAAAGCAGAAAAACAAAACCACAGTTTGTTGCTATTTATAGCAAATTTAAACTATGCTAATCGACATGCGCTCAAGCGTATCCGTCCTATCGATATTCATCAAAAGGTAAAATCATTTAAAATGACAGCTGATGCAATTCCGAGCGACTCATCGAGGAATGCAAGCAAGCATCGAGGAGGCCGAAAATATTTAAGGGACGACACGAGCTGTCAACCGCATCCAGCGTGTGGCCGTCATCAACATCGAGCCGCAGCGCGCGCGTTCGTTTTTTAAGTTATTCAACAATCGCCTGTAACAACTTATCATTTGAGACACAACCACTTCTTCTCACATGTCTGCATCTCCACTCTCGAGAGTCGAGCGCAGAGAAACAAGTGCACTATGTATTTGTGCGCGCCCTCCTCCTTATGTTTATTTAATGTTTCTTTCTCTCAATCCCGCTTTGTTGCTTGATTTTTGACACAGTGTACGCGAAGAGAGTGAATCAAGAGCCCTACACACAACGATGATGATGATTGCGAGCGAGAGGAACAGGACGAAGGTCCTCGTAATCACGAGCCAAGTGTTTGGAGCGCAAGCAATTAAACAAACTCCGTTAGTTTTTCAGTGATTAGCACATGACAACTTTTTTCTGAATATCGAAACAGTCCGAACAGTTCGAAATGACCATTAAACTGAGAAATGCGACTGAGTGATGGGAGACCGTAAAATACGAGGAAAAGCTCGTTTTATGGCTGGATAATTGATCGAATCGAATTCTCCACGGTTCGTTATCAATTTGATTTTATTTACATTAGAAGTGAAATGCCCCGATGCGTGTTGCGGACAAATTAATAATTCATGTTGCTCGTAACTTGAGCGATGATATCGCTCCGCGCCGTTAAATCCAGGCGGATTGTAAATGGATGTTGGATGTCGCATTGATTGGAAATCGGATAACTAAGAACCTGTCTGTCTGTCTATCTGTGCCTGTCTATCCTCTGAGTGATTTTTACCATAGCGCCCAAATAATTACCAATTACAAATTGCGTTACAAATTATTAATAAGAGCAAATTGCCAGGTGGAAAGGAATGAACGGCTGCTGCACACTGCAAGGCAGGAATATTATAATTTTCCATCGCCAACACCGCGCAGCCGGACGCCCCGAGTGGTGTCTCTCGATTGCTAGCATTATGATGCACTTAATGAGGGTTAACTGTACAAATCGGCAAGTCAGCGCCAACAATCGTCCACACTTCTCTCGTCGAAGCAAAGACGACGACGACGACGACGAAGAAGAAGAAGACGAAGAAGAAGGACTCGTCAACAGCGCGCGCGGTGATGAGATGATGCACTCCAGTTGCACTTAAAAAGGTAGTACGCATCGCACACGTCTTTGTTGTAATCCTGCACGCGCTTCCTACACAACTCTGCGGCCAGTGCAAGCAAAATCAATGTCGATGAACGAACTGGCCATCTGATACGATTACAAATTTACGTAAAGTGAAGTGGGGTAAAATCGAAGCTAAGTTCAACTTTAACTTCCTTTTCCGGCAGAGAAAACAAAGAAATCTGCTTGTAAATCTATTCCACCTTATCTATTCCGTTAGCACTTGCAAAAGGCCAAGAAAGACAATTCACGTTTAACTAAAGGGTTCCTCTTCTCCTGCATACCTCTAGATGCAGTTTGGTTTCTTGTTTCGTACGCAAAACGCAGGCTTTCTGTAAGGTTTTTTACACTTCATTTCTTGTACACGCCGAGAACCGTTTGCTTTATTTTATTCTTCTGCGCTTACTCCTTCTTCTCCTTTCAGTTGCTTATTTTTTTTCGTAACTTGGCTTGCACGACCGCATTGCCAATTGACAATTCAATCCAGTCTGGTTAGCGCACGAACGCTGCAAGGACGAGAGAGACTTGGGCATTGTGTTGCGCTGGTGGTGCATTTGCGAAATTTGCAGACACGAGCAAGCACGCTTCGTGGAAAAAACGCGCAAAATTCGCCCGCTTGTTTCCTTCTCTTTCGTACAACTGATCGAAATCCTTGTATTTATTAGATGCCAAAGAGCGACGAAACAGTAGCGCGCCCTGTTTTGGGTCGGGTCGTAATTTTTCGACGCTGTTTAGCATATTTTACATATCGTTAAAGACACTCTGACTGAGCCTGTTCTTTTTCGAAGATCGTTTGATTGCGGGTGGAAGGCCACGTTTTAGGGTTCACATTTAATTTCAAGCCAATTTTTTTTCCAACTGCTATTATAATATTCCGGCCGGCCGGTTCGGCAGCAATCGAATCTCGTTATAAGTCGTCTTTGTGGCGGACGGCACGGCGGCATTCGTAAAAACCAAATCTAAACGCGCCTGCATATGTAGCCAATATAAATGGACAAGCAGCAAAGTCTTTAACATAAAGAACAGCGGTAACTATAGAAAAGGTGAACATTTCAGACAACAGCCGAGAAGAACTCAAGGAGATGAAGAAGAAGAAGAAGAAGATCCGCATCGGGCAATCAATCACTCGACCATTTAAATTCCACGCGCGTACGGCGGCATCTTCGCATCGATAAATAATAATCGATCGACAATCAATATCCATTGTTTCGATTTCGACAACGACAACCGACGAAGGGGACGAATTCGTTTCATTTCCCAACCTCATAAAAAACCTTAAATTTCTTTACGTGTGTAAATGCAACGAAACAAGTTTTTAACACCTTTGCTAATTCTATGAAACGAAAAATGGATTAAAACAAAATGCCAACAGAAACAACACTTATGTATTCAAAGGATTGCGTGGTGTGAGACGAATGACTGTGAAAAAAGAAATAATGAAAGCGGGGAAGGTATGCGCGATAAATTTTCGACAGAACAAGAACACGCCGCGACGAGTGAGCCTGCTGCTGCTGCAGGACCAAACATGGGTCGGAATCCGGGCGCGAAACGGCAGGAGGGCAGCGCACGGCATCCTCCATTCTCACATGCACATTGCACACATTTATATGGTTACCTTTATGGATGCATGCGTGTTATACATTTATACGTCTTCGAGGCACGGTGAGAGATTATATACCAGTTTGGGAATGAGTTGTGTGGTGCATACGGCGAGTCATAAATTTTTGGCGAAGGGCGTCGCTTAATTGAGTTGAAAATGTCGCGCCGTTGTCGTCAATTTTTTATCTTAAGCTTGTTAAAATATGCACGATATACGATACGCCGCGCCAAGACGCTGGCTCTGGTCGAGGAGGGATAAGAAGACCCTTGGCTTATGTGAAAATGGACGGTGAAGTTGACAGATAACACTTCATTTGCTATGCGAAATTTCTGGTTTACGGAATGCAAAGAAAGAAAGAAAGAAAGCAAAAAGCTCAGAAGTGAAGAATGGCAAACGTTAAGCCTCATACGACCACAAATCGTAATCAAATGATAACAATTGACAATAAACGGAATGCTAGTCAGTATAAAAATAGAATTCATTAGTCACATTATAGCAAAAACATCTATTATTCAATTATTCATCATGCGTCTCCGTTTACCGCAACCGTTTACTTATCAACAATTGTCAATCGCAATGCATATGCATTGTGTTCCACACTGAGATGCACTCGGTAACAATTTAATTAAGCAGATTTATGTTTACATATGTAATCGTGCATCGCAGTCCCAGCAATGAAATTATAATTGAAATGTGCATTCGAATCAGATTAGCGCGGATCATCATGCAGGCCAGGCCGACCACCTGTCCGATGGGTCCATTTGTCTTAATCCCATTTATGCATCTGATTACGCGACCACGCGCACGAATTTGATGCGGGAAATAAATAATGCGTGTGCGTCGGTCGATCCGCTCTACACTTATTAAATACGCTGAACGAATTGGGCCGTTCCGTTCCGTTCCGTAGCGGCTTGTTGTTAAAATGAGTTAGTGTAGACGTAGAGAGCGGCAAACGTGTTAGATGTTGGTCTTAACTATTATGATTAGCTGTTGGGACGTTGTTGGACGGATTGAGAATGTGGTTAACGCGGACGCTCGCTCTCCTCGCCTCCTCGTGGGTAATGAAGGAAAAACTAACTAGAACTGCATCGGACGCTGCACTGCGCCGCGCTGCGCTTCTTTCTCATCCATCCACCAATCTTCCTGTTCTTCAGCACCGTGGTGGAGGTCATACGTTCGTTCCTATACGAAAGTTATATAGCGAGTTATATAATATAATAACGCATCGAGTTATGGACGCGCATAACTATAATAAGTTCGCTGATAACATCGGAAACCTGTTCGAAGCGACTCCGGCGAAGACTTGGATTAATGTCATATACATTTATAATATAATACCTGCATATGCTCATTGGGTGAGAGGTGAAATTACTCGCATGGGCGAGGATGAGAATTAAAAATTCATAAGTATTTTCGTCCATACAAATACGAAAAACCCCCCATTTGGCGCTACATTTCACGCAGGGGGATAATCACGATAACAATCGGAAGAGAAAAGCAAGCGTACGCTTTGCCCGTAATTACAGCGTCGAGGATACACGTGTGCGATCATCTTCTCTCCCACCTTTTATAGGTACCAACAACGACGGGCGACGGCGCCGCCGCCAGTTATAACGCGCACGAAGGAGGCGAGATGTGATACCTTTAAACTTGTGATAATTCTCATATAGTTAAACACATACACCGGTCGGTCCACCACCGGTGGGTACCCTCTAATCATAACAAGTTGTGCACACAAATGCACCATGATTGCGTGATGATGATTCCCGATCGATTCGGTTTCATGCCTCCTCCTCCTCCTTCTTGTGTTTTTTGTTTATGGCCGCACCACAAATTATCGATCTATCGAACTCTTTCCCGCATGGGCAAGAGAACAAAACGAAGGTTCAAGTCGTGTTTCTCGTGCATCTACCATGTAATATTATAAGATGCGTTGTTCTCCATGGTTGGAAATTTGAGAACGATCAAATTCATTGAACGATTACATTGAAAAACGGAGGCAATCAACACTTTCCAATGGTAACGCGGTAATTCGAGAAATACCTATTTTAATATCGGTTTTGAAATTGTTCCCCGACAGCCACGTTGGTCGCGAAGAACAAAGCGAGTCGTCATTGTCATAAAAGGGTCAACTGCTCTCTTCTCAGTGGCGGCCATCGCGTTTGGCTCATGCGCCATGCACCACATTTCTTGCATTTATCATAAATGATAACGAAATAAATATAAAAGTGATCTGGCGAATTACAATTAAGGGGTTACACCACAGTAGAGAGCGTAAATTTAAAGTAAATTTTCGATTTTTTTTAATGGAACGAATTGTTGAAGGATAATTATTTTTAGGGATGTTATTAAGCATCTCATGAACTTTCAAAAATTATTATTGTTTATAAAAAAAATATTTCATAATGCCCGCCCAACCACCAGTTCCGTGGAACTATTTTTCAAAAATGGCTACGCGGCACGCAGTAGAAGTGCAGCAAAAATTAATCTTAAACAATATATTTTTATTTTCCTTAAACTACATTAG
>JARJDR010018946.1:0-20651 GCA_030264135.1 Myllaena sp. GC000078 | reverse complement strand
TCTTCTTCTTCAGCATCTTCTTCATCTCGTTCTTTCTATCACTATGTTCATCGGAGCGCATGGAATTTGTGGCAACCAGTAGCTCGGAATGCTTCTGCTTCTTCTTCTTCTTCTTCTTCTTGTTTTACGCTTTCGTCTTTTTGCCCGCGATTAGGATCACGATATCGATAAATTTGGAATTTCATCATCGATATTCATCACCAATTTGATAATAACGTAAATTTGGCAATTTTTCTTTCTTTTTGTACTTTCATCATTATAGTAAAATGCGAGATGGAAGAACAGGTGCAGGATGTGAAGCAGGAGAAGCAGTCCACCACGTTGACGCCGGCAATTTCCACCCGAGTTGCATCGCCGCGCTCGCGCGTTTCGTGTCGCTACTATCATCGCGAGCGCCGTCGCGCGGCGCCGCGTGCTATCCGCCGCCACCGTCGGCCGCCGCCAACACACACGCTCGCCGCCGCTCGTCGACGACGCATCGTTCGCGCGCTTTCCGATATCGCGACATTCGCGAATTACGCTGCGGAAAAACTTCTCGCCGCAAGTTAACTAATTAATTAAATTGTGTGCGGTTTAATATCATCCCTCTATCAATCCTCCACCGCGCTCAAATCGCAAATGTGCGGCTGGCATTAATATCAAAAGTAGGCGAAAAACAAGGATTACGCCAAATCCTTCGCGTGCCCTTCTTATTTTCGGCGCAAAAAAGTTTACATTGCGCCGTAAACTTTGGCATTTCGCAGAAAGCAGAAGTTTTCAAGTGCGCGCGAGTGGCTAAGTGTTAGTGTGTGCGAATTTTCGAATGCAACCGCGCTTTTAAGTGCTTCTTCATCGGTGCACAACAGAGGCGGAGGAAAATCTTTATTTAAGCGTGCCAACAACATACCAGCACACTACAATACAACGGATCTATTGGTGCGCTCACACAGCGGCGCCGAGACGCAGGAGAGCGACCGAAGTACGGGCATTATTGTTGAGCGCAAAAGTTTGGCGTCTGTTTGATCGAAACTTCGGTTGCGGTTGGTTACGGACAGCGCACGCGCGCGCTCCCGCGCTCGCAGCGCAACACGGTCCTGGCTCCTTCTTCGCCAGAGGAAGGAAAATTAAAACGACGCTTCAGGGGAAAGGACTCCAGTTACCCAGGGTACGTGCGTAAACACGACGACGACGACGACTACAGAGGGGGAAAATATATATGCACACAAACTAATCTATATTTATCACTGTGTCGATTCATTTTTGCTGAAAATCAATTTACCGAAAATAAACGTACAGGAAACATTTCAAAAATCGTATCGTAGAATAATAATGGCACCAAGTTTTAATGAAATATGAACTTGGTGGTATTTCTAAAACATTTAATATCAATAATAAATACGCGTCGAGTTGGAGATGTGCAATATTAATGAACTCCTAGGTACGTGGCTACGTGTTTAATTATTTCTGTTTGAATCTAACATTTCAATATTTCAATAGCAAACTGAAAAGTTTACGATTCCATTGATTTTTCCTTTTACAAATGGTATAAATTGATAGGCTACGGTTTGCAATACGTATCGAGCAGAGCAAGACATAAAAGGCGAATATCTAGAGCGTGTAAACTTTTCATTGCATGCGATGCACAACGAAAACACATCGCGAACAATCTGGTACATTGGAAACTATCTAAAACTGCACAGTTTGCACTACTAAATCAATACAAATGCAAATATTCACTATGTTGCAGTTTGTGCAATTTTTCAGATCAGTTTAATAAATAAATCCAGGAGGGATAAAAATTATAAATAAAATCAAATGTCGAAGCTAGCTATCGCAATCACTGCAAATGAATCACAATTAGATTAATTGTTCCAAAGTCTCGACTAATTGACGTCCGACGCCGGCGATGGCGCTAATTCGCCAACTAAATTACTATGTAATTGTGTATCAGTGCAAATCGGGTATTAACTAATATGTTTGTACACCCAACCGCGTCAAATTCCGGGCTTTGCCGAACATTCGATACTAACACGAAATTAATAGCGCGCAAAACATCACACGAAGGACTTCTTTCCGCTGTCACGTAGATTTAATTAACACTATTTTCGTATCAGCCCCAGCACACGAAACGTGCCTGCTATGCATTTTCCTTCAAATATGTGTACTTCTTCGCTTTATGTTTCCCTACCATTTCCGCACACAATCTCAGTGGATCTCCGCTCGCTCTGACAAACGCAATCTCGCATCATCCCGGAATCCACCCGGCCGCCTGCCGCCTGTCGCTCGTCAGTCGTGGACGACTAGGACGACGACGGATGGGGACGCAAAACAAACAAGCTTACCTCTTATCCTCTCCACATCCTTTCTGTCTTCCTCCCTATCGTCCCACCACCTATTCTACTTCGTATATCTCATAATACGCATTATGGTGTTAGAAAGTATGGCCTGCGGCCCGGTATCGGCATCATCCCCTAATATCATCTGTCACTTTTAGTATTACCCGAAAGCAAACTCATTTTTGAGTATGGGATAACCACACATCCGTGGCGCAGGTAACGTTGACATTAAACGTCCACCCGCTAGATAGATAGGTATGATGTATAGACCGCCCGAGCCCGAGAATAGTACTAGGATGAGGTGAGGCCAGATATAATATTTTATTGATCCCCACCCACACCTTCGTGATTTTCCCCATCGCGCTCCACTTTCCCAGCATCCACACACCCTCCTCCCCTTCTCGCTCAATCCGATTTCGATGCTTTAGCTTTCCTGGCGACAGCGACAGCGCCGACAGGGGAATGCGAATGCGGGTGTGAGCTCCGGGCGGTCGGTGACGGTATGCTTTGCTGCTGCTGCTGCTGCTGCTGCGATCGTTTATCGGGCCGATCTCAACTCCGGATATCATTCCCGTGCGTTTCCCCACGGCCAGCATTCATCCAAACAGATTTGTGACAGTCGCATGCAGCAAAGCTGTGCGGTGTTTGAGTCAGCGTGTATACAGTCGTCGATCGTTTTACGATGCGATTCGATTAGCGAAGGGCCTCCCTCCGCCGAGATTGCGTACTTTACCCTTTGCGGTTATTTGCGCGCAGCGGCCGCGTCCGGTCCCGGAATCTGTTCCGCTTTATTTCATTACGCGCACACAAACACAGACGGCGAATTTAATAAGTGATAAATCGCGTTCAAACTTGGCGCAAATCGATGCTTTTTCTAGCAGGCGCACACGATTAGCAATATAGTCACCGGAAATTGTTTTGACCATGGAATACACCTGCACAACGTAGATAGGTAATTGAATGCTCAATTGCCGGTTGAATGGGAATTAGGTCATCGACGGATGGCCGGCCGGCCGGCCGCACAATTGTTGTCCGTTGCAGTAGTTTCAAACAGATTGATCTGATTATATTCGGGGCTCATCTCGCGCGCATATATTACGAGTGATTAAGGTTACCTGCTAGAGAGTGTGAAACGCGATTGCAATTCGCGCACGCCATTCGAAAATCATCAAACCGTTCCGTAATTATCAATTCAATTCAAATATGATTATCTAATGACGATGAGGTCAAAGCATGATGCTGCCATCGCATGCATGCGCGTTATTAGATAGTTGCGACGCGCGTATTAATGAAAATAAGGCTAAACGTGTAAAATGCTAATTTCGTGCGTGTGACATAATTCATAAATGCCAGGAAGTGAAAACCCTCATCAATTTCTCTTCGATAGGCACTTAATAGCGCGCGTGGCTTAAGTATCACTTCTGATGCGGTGTGCAAATGTACATTAATTCGACGCCAAAGAATCATTTCGTGTTTTCCTCCTTATTACATCACACGCATAATCAATCATATATCATATTTCGTTTTCGTGCTGCAAAGCACACACCTACTAATCAGCTTCGATTTGCGCACGCGCAACACACTTAATAATCTCGTGATTAATAGGAGGATCGGGCGACGCGAGACGAAAACGGATTGCTTTCGCCAAATTATATACTTGTATACCAATACGCCTTGCGCGCGCAAAATTGCAAATTAAACAAATTACGCAAACACGCATACAAAGAACTGTAATGCACCGTGAAGTCGGTTACGTAATTCCAACACGGCGGCACCGACATCTGTGCGATGATATCAAAATCGCAGCAGACAGCCGGCGAAGAAAAAAATAACGTAAAAGTAAGTGAGTGAGTTATAAGAAGACCTAAACATGTAATTACATAGGAAGCGCGGCGTGTGCGGCCATTCATAACGCTTCCTTGCATTGTTGTGCATTTCGTTGCTTTCTTTTCGTACCGTCTTTCTGTCTAGCTGTCTGGAACCGCGCATAATATCTATATCTGCGTACGCATACAATGCAGATTCCATCATATTCATAATTCATGAATCACATTTTATACGATTTGTACAAATTACGAGAGAATTGCACGCCCGCTAACGAAACAAACGCATATTGTTTGTTTTAATGCAACCGGCACATATGGGATGTGGATGGTAATGATGTTATTTAATCGTTTGCGCGACTGCATTGGATGCGTCGCTGGCAAAGAAAAAAAAAACGAGACGGCTTTCACTTTCTTCTTCAGAAACGAGCACGACTAAGATTTAATTTAAAAAACAAAACTAGAGGGTTACGCATCACAAAATTTCATCTGCCGCGTGTTCATTACATCAGCGCATCAGAAATCAAACGGTTGAGCAAATTCCACCCAACGCGCTTCTAATTAACAACGAATTATATACGCACCGACTGATAGCAGGTACGTTAATTGCAAAACGGAATCGAACGTCGCCGTCGATTATACGAACGAGCAGGTGCCGTTTCGCGTAGATCTACTTAACAACGCGCACACAAAGGACCCGCCGTATACTTAACCCACATAACGATCAAATTGTAAACCTTTGCGTGGGTGGCGTTTGGGCTTACCTCCGTCATCTTTCGATAAATCGATTCCCTCCAACCACCCTTGGCGTCTTCATGTCTAATGATCGTCTAACGTTTGTATTTACGCAAGCATACATCATCCGTCCGCCCACGCAGTGGTATTTAGCGTCAATGTCAATGCTACGTAATTCGTTGTTTAACCGCGCGCGCATCAATGAAGTGGAAGATTGGGCGTGAATGTATGACATCTCGACGGCAAAGTTTGACGTAATTGTTACTATTTCTCGAAATAGAATGCAGAATCCTATTTGTGAAAGGAAGGATTAAAAATAGATGTGTCATGTCAAGCAATGAAATTATTCTTAGATATTACATTCCGTAATCAATGTATCGTTGATTCGCGTGTTGACATAGATAGGAAAATGATCATTTTCCAACTTTCTCTGGCAGTTATGAAAGAAAGTAAGTACGAGTATACAAATTTCAGTAATTAATGCGCAATGTGCGCTCGTGCACCAATTTTCGATTTCGATTTTAATACTACAGCATCGCGCGAGGCCGCGATTTGTGTCATTTCAATTTCGTTTTTGCGCGCGTTAAAAGCGGCATTTTCTTCAGCTCATATTATTATATCAAAATGAGTTAATATGTGACATTTGCAGTCTCAGAATTTAGCGTGACAAGAGACAAGAGAAAACTTCATAAAAAATTTTATAAAAGTCGTGAATAATGACATTTGCTTTCGTGAGATTTATGTATATCGGAGTGATATCGGAAATGTTATTTTAAATTGAATTATAAATCATAAAACAGTTTAATGAGTTCTTCGACATGATAATTAAATGCAATTATTTCGAAATTGCTATAGAAAAACACTCAAACATAAAATAATCAAACAACGTTGAAATTTTAATATTCGGGAACAATTTTTATGACTTAGCTAATTGTGGCGAACCAAAGTAATTATTTTTAATGCGATTACGTTTTTCCTTTGTGATTTTCAATTGCAAAGTACCACGTAAAATTTAATACATCCGGCACCATGAAATTATTCCCCAAAGGAGCATTTTGTGTTATTTATGACGTATGCGGTTTGCTGATACCTTTGGCTCATCTCATCTGCTTCGCGATGCAAATTGCCAGCCAACCGACATAGCCATATTCAGTTACGCAAGTTTCACACGACCCCTGTGTGTTTATACATTTATCGCAGCCCCAATTCTCTCCCTTGATATCACGATATCATATCATATTAACGAGTTGTAAGCGTAAATTGTAAATTTAGCGAAATGCAGATACATGGAAAGAGCAGCAATCGAGAGGGGAAGAGCGCCCGCAAGGGATGAATCTATGATAAATCATTCCCCTCTCGATTCGAGTTTGGCACCGGCGCCGGCGGTCTGCATATAGATTTCAGTTAGCTTCGCCTCGCGCAACCGTATCAGGTGGCAATCAGCCATGTAGATAGGTAGTTTGTAATTAGTAACTATGTTTCGCGTCCGCTCCTACGCATCGCGAGTCGGAGTCGTGTTAGTAATCCGCTGATTTAAGAGCCGGGCGCATCCCAATTTGGAGCGGGAGGGACTGATTAATTTTCTAGTTCTAATTGGATACTCTCCTCGTCCTCAATCTCTCTCCTCGGGAGTTGATACGATTGTGGCTACGATTGTTTATAGCAAAACACTGTTCACTCACTCAAACTGCATTAATTACACACAGATGTTAGAATTAATTGTTGAAAATTCGTAACTAAAGGATAACCGGATGTGTTTTTGACGTTAAATAATATACAATTGCAGATGTAAGCGTTTGGTATTAATAGTGTCCGGGGGAGCATGCAGTAATCTGATTTTCGTCCTGCCGCGTAAAATCGGAAGGGAAAAGGAGCAAAGGACGCACAAAAAGCAAGCCCCTCCATTATCCGCTTCCATGCGCGGTCATATTTTCCGGTTATTCTGTTTTCACGGCGTAATGATGATCGACAAAGTTGTGCGCGAGCCATAAATACACGCCCGCCGCGCCGCTTCGCCCACGCACATGGAATTGCGCGCGACCCAGAGCCGCAAATCCATATAGACCACCCTCACACCGACACCAACCCTATATCCGCTTTCGACTCTTCTCCCACGTATTGCAGGCAGTCTCTAATAATTTATACGTCCATTGATAAAATAAATTCCCTTGCACCGATTCAAACGTATCGAAAATGATTCCCAATTGCCTTTTTTGTGCGAATTTTTTTGCATTGCGTATAGGAATGACTTATTACCGGTTCGCAATATGCATACTTATTACTGCGGTGAGTGAGCACGTGTGTTATTTTTATATTTTAATTTCGCACGAGCGGAGGAGCTCGCTGGGGAGAAGAGCAAAAAACGCGCTCCGGCGCAATGGTAAAACATGGCCACACCGAGCACAACAGCGAGAGCAGCCCAGCTGCTGCTCTCATCAAATTTTCATCATGTTATGTGTCTCGCATGTGCGCACACGAGTACGTTTCGGCTATCGTTAATTTTATATACGCTGGCGATGGCACGTTATTCGCGGCGCCCGGTGTGTTTTCACATTGCGACAATAGAGCTTTGGAAATTTTATCATCGGCATGCGCGCTCTCTCATCCCGCCCCGAAGGCATCCACAGCATCACATCCACCAAGTGTTCCCTGTCTACGTCGATAATTTTTTATTTATGTGAAAATTACATCTTGCGAAAATTTGTTCTTTTTTCCTTGGACGAATGGTCATTTTGCCAAGCCCAAACGATATTCTTTTCATATTTACGTCAATCCAGGATACGCGCACGTTTTTTTGAGGGGAAAATTTTCATTCACGCAATGATTGAGAACAGGACAAAATACGAAATGAAATTCGAGATAAACGCTCAACCATGTTGGGCGGGCATACAAGGAAGATACAATCGAGGCGCCGAATTGAATCGTCCATCCACCCACCTCCGCCCGCCACCAATGGATGAGCATCACGCAAATGATGTTTTCGGCTTTCGGCCTGAGGGCTCGAGTGCGCTCTCGTCCTTTTCATCCTTCATCCCACCGCCAACCACCACCACTATTGATGGCGGGAGGGGTGGTACCTGCCTTTGTGTGTGCGGCGGTGTTTGCGACTTTTACGAATCGCTCTCTAGCACTCCAAAAACGGGGCGAGGAAAGTTGTCGCGAAATTGAGTTTCGGCGCTCGGGTTATCGAAATTTCCAACGTAAGATTTACGAACGTTGGATGCAGGCGGCACCTTCCAAGCCGTGCATTTTCGGCAATTTCGCGTAATTTCGAGGCAATTAGCCCCGACGACACAGGGTCGCGCAAACTGCGGGCATCGCGAGAAGGAGCGAATAAATCATTCCATTCTCCCCTTATTCTATAAGGCGTTCGCTTTCCTCGCGCGCGCAGACAGCAGGGCAATTAACAATTAATTGCGAAAGACGCCATTCCCATGATTCTATATGTTGGGTAATTTAATATTGTCGCTTTCAATTGCAATTTGTTACCGGCTCATCATGACGTCGCGCCATCCTCTTTGCATTGAAATTAATAATACTCTTGGTATTTGTCATTTTAATCACATTCATTTTAGGAAATCAATATGTGTGATTCATGTTGATTATTCGCTGGCATTGCAATACGCGTTCGCTTCCATGAAACGGCCATATATGAGGTTAAGGCTGGCGCTAAATTGGGATTGCTGCGACATGGGACATTGAGCGCCGCCGAAGAAACCTCGCCGTAAACGTGCGCCGCATGCCTTAATTAGTAATTATTATGCGTGCGCGTTCCGTCCTCTCCGCGTCGGTGACCCGTCGATTGTGTGGCGATTTCATGTCTATAATTCGTGCGCATTCCGCCTCCTTCTTCGCGGGGACATACGCAAGCACGCAAGGTGATGCGAAAACACGGTACTCAACTTAACCGACTCAAGGAATGCCAGAACAGGAGAATCTCAGAACAAAACTTAATTAAGTAGGTGTTTTCTGATAATCACCAAGGTAATGTCTATTTGCCAAAACATAAATTATTTTAAATTCATATAAAAGCTATACCTAAAGAAATTTTATTTAATAATTGAAACAAAATAATAAATATTGGCATTACGCCAAGAATATTATATTATGGAAATTCAGAAGGGTAAAACACGCAAACAACATGGTACGACGCATCGCGGGTAAGGCGCAGAAACAACAAAACCTCCTAAATTGCATGTGAACGAAAAAGACTCATTCATTAATCATCACGCCATACGACGACAGAAACCCCCATACGGCGTAAAAAACGGGGTAGGCCAGTAGTAAACTTACTACTTTACTAATTTATTTAGTTCTCGTTTTCGTCGAGTAAGAAATGCGAAGAGTGCGAACTTTAAAAGTCCTGGACGCGAATAAATTATTACACAGTTGCCGCACCCGAATGAATTCACACAGGAAAGTTTTGCGAAAATAAAATAAATACCGCATGTTCGTCATTATGATGATCAAAAGCAATTATACTTGAAAAGGCGCAAAGCGCGGGGGTTATTTAGATTTCAAACGAAAGGCGCCCCGGGGGAGAGGCGCGATGTAAGTATATTCATATTTAAATAACTGACCTGTCAAGAGTTATAAACTCATCGCCGCGGCGCGCCTGCCGGAATGGGTGGATGCTGAATGCGTGCCAGGGACTTTATTAACGATGCGTTGAGCGAACGAGATCCAACGTTGCGCGTGCCAAGGAAAACAAAAACAATTTTCGGAAAAGTTTTCGCCTTCTCATCTCATTCTTCTCGGCTCAGCATCGCCGACGGCACCGCCCGGCGCCTCCACGCAACCACTCCTGTCCGAAAACAAGAAAAGATTTTCATTCTCTTACCCCGAAAATAAATCACTGCATATTTAAAACAGAATTAATCGTTTAATAAATCGGGTTTTGTGCTCATAATCAGCATACGCATGAATGCAACAAAGGGACGAAAGGACGAAAGTAATGGCGTGTTTATTTGTTGTTAATTTACAGGCACGCGCGTGTTTGTTTCATTTCATTCTCCCCCTTTTGCAGAGACAATTTCCATTTTCCAATTTGTCCTACCATCGCATCGTCTTGTTTTTCTATTATCATCCCACTCCGGGTTGCGTTGCGCGAGATCTTTGTCGTCCTTTGTCCTTTTCATGCGTGCCTTCGCGTAATGTACATCATCAGCAGCATTCGCTCATCAGCATCGCTTTCGCATGCAAACGGCGCGCGCGGCAGAGGCAAATGGAGACGCAAAACTTTTGTTTTCGCATAGCAATTCATCGACAACGTCGCGAACGACGGGAGACGTTCGTTCGTTCGCTCGCTCATTCATTCATTTATTCCGGAGCGTCAACGCCATATACCTTCCCAACAACTCCCGGTCGTATTTATTGCACGCTGGGCGCAAAAATCCTTCACACCCCCTCCTTGCCTCCCTCGCAGGAGGAGAGTTTCATAATTAATGAAGCTGTATGCGCGCCCCTAACGAATACCTTTGCATTCAACCGCCTGGCGTCGCGAATAAATTACCGTCGATTCGTCAGCGCCCTGCCATACCGGAAACTTTTCAACTTCTTCTTCTTCTTCTTCTTCTCCGCCATTCGTAGAAAAGCGCGAGAGTTCACAAATGCGCGAAGCTCCCGGAAGTGCAGCGCACGAGCGTTTCCACTTTGACGCACAACGCGCGGAAAAAATTCATCCTGCGTACATTATGAATAATCAAATATTTATTGAAAGGATGAGATTTAATAAATCCGTCCCTCCGGCTCGGGGAGCAGAAAGTTCGCAGTTAAATGTAATTGATGCGAATTCGATCCATAACCAGATGAAAAATGTCTTTCGTTATTTCGGTATTCTTATTCGTATTCCTCTCGAGGGAGGTCCTTATAATACCTCCAGCAACGATATATCTTTCTTTGGAAGGTGTGTGTGCTTTCCGCGCGCGGCTTCAATTTTTCTTCCTTTTCGTCGTCGATCTGTAAGACGCGATGCGACCGCCGCGACGGGTTAGGGCGGGTGGTTAGTACGTTGTAAGAACACAGCGGTGGCGCGCATTTTTGCATCTGCGGCTCGCTTTCTTTTCATTGCCCCAACCAACCGCTCGCCGAAGGCAATTCTTTCCAGGACGAAAACTGGTCGTCTCGTTTTAAGTCGGTGGCTCTCGCGCGCGCGCCCCCCGTTTGAATAATTCATTTCGCACCACAATTTTTTGCCGCTCACACACAGCATACCTTGCAACCTGCCGCAAGTCGAAGGAAATGGAATGGGTGGGAATACTCGAGATGAGATGAAGGGAAAAATGAGGTGAAATGTAAAGAAAATAAAGAATACCAACACACATACAAGCGAGTATCAGAGAGTATGAATAACGAATCGTTTTGTACGCGCCCCGCTCGGCAAGAGATGAATAAAAACGAGAAAAATAAAAGTACGCGCGGGTTGTGCGGATTCGTTAAAGCCCGGGCGTCGAAATGAAAAAAGCGAACGAAACAAAGACGACAATAAAATAAACGACTGCGCGATAAATTAACAATAAAACACGCGCGCATAAAACACACTTGCCGAAAAGTGTGAGAAAAAATGATAAGTACATTTCGCGAAAAGTACAATCGCTCGAGAGCAAAGTGCATTGCGTGCTATTTATTTATTGTTGCTTTTTCTCGTACCAGCGCAATGATTATGCGTTATGTAAGCACCAGTATGAACGATACTGCGCTTATAGAAATAAAAAAGAATGATTTACATTTGTTTATTTACCACGCGCTTTAACAATATCGACATAAATGCGAACGTTGAACGTATGGACAATCATACAATCGATTTGCATGTCGCTGACGCTAATGAACGTATCAGCGTAAAAAAAACGTGATTCATACCGACAATCAACGCTCGCATAATAGCCTATTGAATGATATATTTTTCTGCGTTACGTTTCAGATGAATAAGCATCGTGCAAAGTCGATGGCGCGCCTCAACTTGTACGTCCTGATTGCCATCGGTTGTGTTTTAGCCGTTAACGCAGGTAATACAACGCCCTCTAGACATTACTTAAGTCGGGAAAAAACTTTGGTATCCGTAACTCAACACAGTTGTCTATCAATTAAAATTTAACAAAATCACGATGAATATGTTATGTGAGGGGTTATAAATAATGCACGTCGGGTATTGTGATGTTAATTGATTTGCGTGCATGATCGGCCAACCAAAACTCAACGCTTTTTTTAATCGTTATGCCATTTTAATTACCGCACTCTTGTAATTGTTTTTTGCTTCATTTTTCATTCGATGAATGCAATTTTACCGTTGGGAATTTTTGACAGCCGTTCGCTTCGGAGGTATATCGCAAAATCAATTTTTCAATCGCCATAATTTATTAAACGATTACCTAATTACACGCATGCGGAAAATAAGAGGCGCTTCCTGATGACCCAATTATGGACCTTTCTAACGACAGACCGCTGTCGTTTCATCGCATTACGTGAATTACGGACTCCGAGCGCGGGCACGTAGTATAATCCCGACCAACTTAGCTTCCAATTATCTACCTGTTAATTACGTTTATGTGCGCTCCCAGCCCATTTCCTCTCTTGCTCTCACGCACACGGACAATAAACACACACGCGGCGCCCACCAAGTAAACACGGCAATTACACTAATGCTAATGTTTACCGATGTTCATTATTATTTTTCCCTCATTTTTGCGATTGCCCTCGCCACGCCGGACACGACACAAGCATAGACAACTCAATTTATTGCGCTGCACGACAAGTGCGAAACGACACAACAGTACAACCGAGAAAGGATAATCGCCATATCGTGTGTTAATTTCCGGGGCAGGCGTGCGGAAGGCGTGTGTGTAATTTGCTAATAAAGTGAAAACGACGCCGGTGCACGATTACCATGATTACGATGGCGATTAGGAATTGGAAAAATGCATTGCGAATATGATAATTGCATGGCAAACATACAATTAATTGTAATAATAAATTATATAGCGATGCAAACGATTTATGTTTTTTATGTTGATGCGTGCGCTGCAGGACCGCTGTTGCATCATGCGGCCCGCGGCAAACGTGAAATCTACCCGGAAATCATGGACGATCAGCCGCTGGGCGTCGTCGAGAAACTACCCGACGAGCAATCCCAAGGTATCCCCATATCTCATATGTTACCACTTTGCATATATTTGTTCTAAACCACCCTTCTTGATGGTTATACTCTGTTCGCCTTTTTTTCTATACAGTTTGCGTGGTCGGCGATCTAGTCTACGAGATCGACGAGCTGGTGCCGGCCGAGCAGCCCTGCTTGAAATGCAAATGCCAACCGCCGGGCGTGCACTGCGAGGCGACGCGCTGCGAAAAGAAGCCCGGCTGTCGTGCCATCCACAAGCCAAACGCGTGCTGCCCGGAATATCAATGCGGTGAGTCCCATCCACCCGCTTCTTATCGCTTTACGGCTCGCACGTGCACGTCGCCGCTTCAAGATCGCTAATTACGTTTCGTTAACGACTTGTGTGTATGTAATTTTAACAATTTTCCGGTGGCACGTGCGCAGAATGCGAGTACGAGGGTCGCACGTACGCGAACGGCGAGCGCCTGGAGCAGAAAGCGGGTACCGAATGCAAGGTGTGCTACTGCCGCGGCGGCGAGGTACAATGCGCCGAGGTGTCGTGCTACATCCGCAACGATTGTGAGGGCCGCCACGTGCCCGGCAAGTGCTGTCCCAAGTACGACCATTGCCCGCCGAAAGGTAAGACACGTGGATCAAATCGGAAGACAAAAAGTCCTTAACAAAGTCTCTGTCTTGGGTTTGCAGAACCATCAAATATCTTTTTTGCGAATGAGATAAATGACACCACCACGCAGAAACAACAAGTGTACGACTACAGGGAACACCATCAACATCACGAGGACCATCCGGAAATCACCATTCAGGAGATCATACCCGAAATCAAAGAGATCCCTATTACAAATTCACCAAAGCGGGAAATCAATGAAGTTGTACATATTCCATCGCGACCGCAGGAAACGGAAGTCGAGTCGGCCGACGCGTTTGAGCCGACATCCGTGAGCAACGACTTGCACGTGCCCGATTCGGAAACGGATGGTAGCGAGGTAGCTGAGGTGTATCAGCAACCACCACCAGTGCTGCGAATCGGCGATAAGTTGCTATTTTTAAAAAAGAACGGCCAGTTGGTGCCGGAAGTGGGCGCAAGCACACCGGCTACGGTCATTACAATCATCGGCGCAGAAGGTTTGCAAAGGGGTGGCATTGAACCGGAAGAGAGCGTTGAGAACCATGATAGTCCGAAACAGGATAATAGAACTGTGGGAGATGAAGATGAGCCAGTAGAAGATGAGGATGACATTCAAACGGTTGCCGAATCCAGTTATATTTTGTCGTTGGTCAAACCGAGAAGCAGTACCACAGAAGTGCCCGATTTTGGGGACGCATTTAATGTCACCGAGTTGGAATTCGAGGAGGAGCAGAGCAACGCAACAAGGAGTTTAAATAATAGTCCTTGGGAAGATGGTAGTACGACGGATGGTGTTCTTAGTTCCACTGCAGATTCAGATCAAAGGTCAGTTCGGTAAGAAAAAGACATTGGCCGTATTTATAACAGCATTTTTTCTTTAGTTCGAAAGAAATATCCGCGACACAACCATCGACAGGAGCTTTGAGCAGCAGTATTTCTCCAATTGAAAAAGATGAAGTCATCATTGAAAGTAACCCAGAATACCCACCCATTCCGGACGTGATGACCCAACAAGTAGAAGAGATCGATGCCCATCATGTGGACCATCCATCACCGGCGACAAAAATCGTGCCGGAAGTCCAAGATTTAAATGCCAACCATCCAAATTCAACCAACAACACTTCCTGGTTGAAAAACACCCTCCTGAATCCCGCTGCTGTGCTACCAGATAGCATCCTGAGTAGTGTGGCTGAAAGTGATCTGCGTACAGAAACGCCTGAAGACGAGCCCACAACGCCAGGCATCGTCCTGGATACTTCATCAAGTGCTTCAACTGTAGTTTCCTCCACTTCCGTGATAATGGACACTTCAGAGACCTCCACCCAAGAAAGCCTTACATCTTCGTCTATCGAAATGAGCAGTACTAACACAATAGAATTGACAACATTAGAAACCCCGAAACCATCCAGGGAGTCAATGGAAAGTCTAGAGGAAGACCAAGAAAGTGGTGAAAAAGTCACCCCTGTTCACGATCACGCTTCAATTTTAAACGACGAAAGCAATGCAAGCGTTGAAGACCTCACGCCAACCAAAACCACAACTTCTTTGGATACAAATACCTCAGAGTTGGTGGAAATTATGCCCGGTTTCGAAAATATGACCAGGGAATCCGTTGAAGTCTCCAGTGCCAAACCGCAAGTACCGAAACCCGAAGATGTGGAAATGATCGATGTGGATCTGATGCGAGGCCATCATTCCGACGAAGAAGCAAAGAACGCCACGCACGAAGGGATCTTCCCGCTTTTCCCCCAGCCAGAGAAACAAAAAATTCCGGAAAGAAAAACAACCACAGTACCCACGAAAACCATTTCCAAGGAGGAAAGTAACGGGAAAGACAAGAAATTAGACAAGCGCGAATCCTCGGAGGACGACGCCATCTTTGAGGAGCTCAACCGCGAGATAGGCCTGGAAACAGGCACAATCACTGAACGCACCTCCAAGGAACAGGATGAAGCGGAGGCAAAAGAAATTTTCATGGAGCTGCTCGACGAAGCCACTAGCAACACAACCAAGAAACCAATAAGTCTGCAGGGCAAGAAGCCTGAAACGCGAGCGCAACAGCAACAAGCGCAAGCGCTCGAGAAAATCGGTGATGCGCTGGCGAAGCTGAAGTTAAAGGATTCGCGGAAAAGCGCTTTCGGATCGCCGATCGATTTGAACGTGCTCGGCATCCTCAGAGATTTCTTTACGGCTCAGTATCGAGCGTACAATTAAACAAATTAGTACAGATTAACAAATAGAGGGATACATATTGTCTGGATGACAATTTCCTGTTACTCCTACACCAAGGGTGGTCATGAAATCCATGAAAACTTCTCCTTTCAATCAGGTCGTAGCAAAAAGCGAGATTTTAGTGGACTCAAATTCATAGAAGGAAGAAAACACACAATTTAGGATTAAATTTGATAAATTAGGCTTCGGTGAGTCGAAGAAGTGATGAAGACCCAAAATTGGCTAAGGAGGCAAGAAGAGAAGTGAAGAGGCGATACCATTTTACATTTTAATATTGCCATAAGCGTAAAGAAAATCCTATATTCCTCCTTGTCCTTCCTGTTCCATTTCCCACCCTTCCATAAATGCATTTAGAACTTGCGATGAAGATTATGACAAAATTATAAGTATGTACGTATTGTTAATGCCTTTTCAGATGTATTCTAATTGTAGAGATTTTAAACACACATATCCTTTATCGATTGTTACTTGATTAACTTTGCTGTATTGTACCTATGTACTTATTCAAATTCGAATTCGTAAGCGTAAAGACTTAGCTAGTAGCTCGGGTGCGCGATTTAGTTCTAAGCTAACTTATTTATTGTAAAGTCGTACCTAGCAGAAGCAGTGTGTTCGGCTGTCAACTCCCCCATCTATCATCACTCTTCCATGACTTAAGATAACATTTTAAGAGACTTCAATCATCGTACTTAATACCTTTAGACAAAGTAATATAAGTTAGTACTTAAGTAAATATAGGTTGAATTGAGAGTCAATTTGAATGTGAATGAACAAATACAACAATATGAATAAAATACGACTATGTGACGGCGGAAAACTGCATAATATCCAAATTTACTCAATCCAAAACCGCACATCAGGCCGATGGCTTATTGGAACCTTTATTGACGTATTTCGCAATAAATAATTGCGGTTTTAATAACTGCGCAAATCACAATAGGCTGCGTTGTGCTATAAAACATTAAGCACTTGAAGCGATCGATGACAGTTGGCATATTTATGCGAAGACGCACGCCTCGAATGCGATACGACCTCGGAAAGTGAAAATTATCGATTGCCAACCAACAGCGCACCGCAGAAGTCATTCAACTTTAACAATAAAAGTCAATTTCCAATTTCTAATCGGCGTACATGAAGATTTCTTTTTCGTGTTCTGGATGATAGAAAACAAAAGAGATTGGGTGGATGGCAATAGCCGAATTGGAAATAAGTCGAGCGAAGAAGACCACAATGCGTACTCGTGTTGCGAAATTTAGAAAAAGAAATGCATGATTTGTTTGTGGCTAACAAACAGTTCAGTACGAATCGAAGCGAATGACTGACGCGCTCTGCTGGATTTATGGTATCGACATGGACACAGCCGGGCCGCGTGACCGCTGTGTTGCGCGCACTCGTAATTCGTGACAAAAGTGAAAGGCGCAGGCGCACGCGATTATTAATGCTAAGATGTTGTGCCTGATTGCATCGCGCACATCTTAAGCCGTATCATATGCCAAGGTGTATTCATAAAACCAAAGAAATCCGTCTAAACGCATAGCGTTTTACTAACTCTGAACTGTTTGAGTATATCCTTGCACAGGACATCTTAATTTCGTTAATTTCTATCGCCTCGTTTAGTGTGTCAATAAGCGACCACAATGATGCACATGGATGCTAATCACTTGAGAAAGAAAAGAGATTACGAAATGCTAGATTTGTTGCTCTCGAAAAAATATGTCAATAAGCCCAAAAAGCGAATATTTCTTGTGCATTACTTGCGAATTACTTCCACGTACGCCCATGCGCGTCGTGTTTAAATATCCGATCCGAATGTCCCCTCGTCGGCTTGAAAATGCAAACCGCAAGCGAGCGTGGAAGATTCTTTTCGTTACGCTGCCTGCCAAGGCGAAAAGGTAAGCGAGATGACTTTCTCCTTGGTTTTCCTTATTTCTTCGCCGGTCACGATACCGCCGGTCTGCATTCGCGCGCATGGCCATTATTATGTTGCCAAAGTATAATCGTTCGCGCATCGACACTTTCTTTCTGCACGCCCGCTGATAAGGCAATGCAAGTCGTGCGCTATCGATTGCACTTAAGCGCCGAGAAAAGTTCAAACCGTTTCTTTTCCTTGTTGTGCATTTTTCACTAGATTGTCCTGAAACAATTGCTTCATTGCGTTGTTTCATTACTAAGATTGCGCTTAGGTTGGCGTTAAAGTGAAAATTTAATCTTAATTTTGATTGAATCGAATTCGTGCAGTGGGAGGATATTTAGGTCAACTTTAAAAGTCGGCCGACGCAAAGAATCGAAAACGCTGAAGAGATATGCAAGCTTTTTTGAAACGAAATTGAGCTTACTTAACGTTCGAGCCGGCTGTGATTTACACTCGCCAAACACACATCGTGAAAATGAATACGTTCGTGCACCGTCATGTTTTCTAGGTTGTTCATATATTTTCCTAAATGCACATACTTCCTGCTTGACGCACGCAAAGGAATCGCGTGCCGCTGCGCATGCAGGTGATTTTTCGTGCCATATTTGGCTTTTCATTAATTCACGCCACCTACATTTGATAATCACGCACGACCTTAATTGCATCCGAATTTAAATTAATCATTTGGAGAAATTCCTTGCCTATCCGAAAATTCAGCTCTTTCGTCGTTTCGATTTTTATGGAGGATGCCAGCAGATGTAATGCATCAACGCGACGCGCTGTCGCATTCGAATTTCGGGGAGGGTAGGGAGGCGGTGAGAGGCGGCGATGCGACTGTGAGACGCATGAGTCTGCGTCCGAAATGTATAAAAGACGCTGCCGCAAAAGGTGAAACTCTCGTTTGCGCTCAAGAGTAGTTACGAATCGCATCGCACTAAGCATTGCGAAGAGATTGTTTCAGTGCCAAATCCATCAGGTTCTATCTAGACTGTGTGTGCTACGATTTTATTACATTACGATTAAGGTGAGTGCGAGTGAAAGTGCTTTACTAAACTTAAGCCGCATACACTAACTGAATTGGAAATTGACAATTTTATTCAAGCTCACCAGATTTAATTATCAATAAGGCAATTTTTTTGATTATCAAGCTTTAGTTAATTAAGATGAAAGCAGCGATTGCATTCGTCGCCGTGTGCGTCTTGGGCATGGTGGCAGCGGCGCCGCAAAAGGAAGGCAGCGCCTACACGAACGAGGCAATCCGGCAGGCGCAAAACACGTTTCTGATACCCAAAGATGCGCAAATTCAAAAGGTCAGTTGTCTACTTAAAGTTCACGCGTAGTCTTTCATCATAATTCCCAATGAGTACTTCAATCTCTTTATTTGCAATTGATAAATATATCCAACCACGCAAATTTGTTTAATTCACCGTATGTACGATATTTATTCATTGCGTAAGCTATGCGCGTCGTTATTATTCAAGCATTGATTGCACAACCATATTTAATGGCGTTTTACCATATAACATCATCAGAATCTGCGCATCGACAAATTGCATTACGTAATTTAATAATCACTGGCATACTGATTCATTAAACGGCTTTTAATTGCCTTGATTTTATGCAGGTTCAAGAAGGAATCGAAATTGGTGCTTATGAAAGCATTCCCGGCGATCAACGCATCAATTTGTTCGAAATCCTTGGCGATCAGTTCCCACCAGAGGTGGTCAACAATTTGCAGCAACAAGTGGACCAAGTTGGCCGTCAATAGAGCGAGCAATGCGACAGTATCTACTTTTCTTCGATCTTGAACTACTCTGTACCTCCCCTTTGCCTCTGTCGGACTGACCATTACTACTCTCTGCGCACATCTTATCAACTTTTGCACGACTGCTCTTGACTTTATTATACTTAATCTTAAACTTAAACTGCAGTAGAATCAAGATAGTATTATTAGACATCTCTTGAACTCCAACTTTTGTACAAAATTTCTTATTGTCTTGCGGCCTTTTATACTTTTATACTTAATTTGTATTCTTACTCTTATCTTAATTAGTGTGCTGTAGTATATCTCATTAATCGCTGTGTTGTTTCGATCCGCACGTTGAATGCGGCTGTGCGTTTACTTTTCCTGCGAACGCACACGCATTCGACGTGATAGATTTTATTTATTATTAAAACCAACACGAATTGTACGTTTTTATTCTAGTCCAGTACACATGTTTCTTTATTTTTGCTATTCATTTTTATTGTCCGTTTTCCTTTATCCTTATTGTGTCTTCATCTTCCTTGATTCTTACTTGATTTTCGTATATTTCAATTTCCAATTTCCTACTCAAATTTGTATACCTTTTAAATATTTTTCTTACTTACATTCTTACTTTTGTAGTTACAGTTTGTTTCTTTCCTTAGACTTCTACTTTTTTTCATTTTCCTTTCGTTTTCATCTTAAATTTAATTTCATTTAATAACTTTCAAATTTATTTTCCGTTGTAAATAATCTTTCATTCCCTTATAAAAATGCAAGTAAAACTTGAATAAAATTTTGAATTTGAAAGAAATATTGATTTTGAGTATTATTTATCTTTATATTATCAATTTAACCATTCTGTGCCATTTTTATACCATTCTGAATGGATAAATGTAAAAGGATAATGAAAGGATAATGTGTAAGTATAGGCAACCAATGATACTACTAAAATTCAGAATGTAAAATGTATCCGGGAAATGTAATTTAATAAAGAAATCTGTCAATTATATTATAGATAATTGTCAATTATCGCTATTACCTACCTTATATATACTCGCTATTGTAGGATGTCTGAAGCCTTTCTCTATACCAGTGGCACAAGTATTTGCAAAACTGCTAATAATTGCCGCCACACTTAATAAAAAAAAT
>JARJDR010018941.1:0-13892 GCA_030264135.1 Myllaena sp. GC000078 | reverse complement strand
TATTGCGACTTTGTTGAATCATTAGCCGATCATTTCTGCGCGCACAAAATTCTGATCAGTTTCGACGTTGCCATGGATACACTATGGCGGCCACGTGCCGTCTCACTCTTTGCCAATCGAGCGATTCCCATTGGACCGTTCAAATACCGCCCGCAACGTTGCCGAAAAGTTTTAAACTTTTCAACCACCTCCTTGTGCGTCCAAAATGAGGCATTTATTTCACCTCATAAAATGAGGTACGCGGTACGTACGGACAATAGTCAGTCATACAAAAAAATAAATAGGATATAAGACCGTTGTTGTGTGGTGTCCGTGTGTCGAGTGATTCGTTCTGCGACAATATCAATAATTTAGCCGTTTGCGATGAAAAAAAAACCTTCGCGAATACACTTTCAATTACAATTGCGACTCGGCGTCATTTGGTCGAGCGACGGGTAGACGGCCGCCGACGTTTTGAGGAAGTTCACGTGGCCCTGCAGCGCACGAATGCGCATCTGTGCGTCCTCAAAGTTCTCGTTGAGATTGTTGATCTGCGACTGCATCTTCTGGCGGATATCGTCGCGATCGCGCTGCGCCGACTTGGCTTGCGCGCGACTCTGCGCCAGCTGCTTCTCCAGGTCGCAGACGGTGTTCTGCATGGAGCGCCGTACCGTCTCGCAGCGATCCTTGACGCGCGCCACTTGGCGTGCCGCTTCATCGCGCACGTTCTCCACCTCAGCGCTCAACTGCGCAATCTCGTGCAGCTTCTCCTGCGCGCGCTTCTCGGCGTCCTCCACCTCGTCATGCATGCGCTCCATTTCGTGGCGCAGATCTTCATTCTCCGTGTTCATCAGCTGCAGCTGGCGGTCGAGCTCCTCGTTGGCCTCTTGCAGGTTCTGCCGTTCGGCATCCAGATTACCAATGCCGCTCTTGTTGGCCTCCATCTGCTCGACGGCCATCACCGCCTTGTCGCGCAGATTCTGGATTTCGCGCAAGAGCGCCTCGTTGTTGCGCTCCGCCATCAGATGCATCTGCTGCGCCTCCTGCAGCTTGAGTTGTGTCGCTTTGAGAATGTCCGGCAGCGGCGTGAGTTCTTGGAGTTTTTCTTGAAACTGATTCTTGACGCGCTGAATCTCCAAGTTGACCTGCTCGCCGATGCGGCTGTTTTCCAACTCCATGAGATCCATCTGCCGCTTTTGCTCCTCGACTTGTTGCTGGGCTTCCAAGTACTAACACGCAAGGGATTAATATAATCTTCTAAAGACATTACCCTAAGCAAACCTTATTGCGATAATCGGTGAGTTGATTCTGCTGCTCTTCGGTTAGCGCGCGCAATTCATCCAACTCATCCTGTGCCTCACGAAAACGCTGTTTGGCCACCAGCAATTGTTGCTCCAATTCAATGAAATTTTCCTTAGTAAACGACCCCTAAGTAAAGAAAACCCTGGTACACTACAAATTTCTAACAAAATAGAGCAATCTTACAGATTTGGGATCTCTGAGCTCATTGAGCATCTTTGTAAGTTCCTTGATCTTCTCCTCCAAGGACTTCCTCGCCTCGGTTGCCTCCTGGAGGTTGCTCTTCATCTTATCCACGTCGGCACGCAGACCGGCCACTTCGGTAAGTTTGGATTTGTAATCGTCTTGAAGGCAATTGTACTTTTCACGCATTTCCCGCAGTTGAGCATCACTCTAGAAACCATAGTCAATCCAATCACTGGTGGAACAAAATAGTAGATAGTTGATAGAACCTACTCGCGGAGGACAGGGTGGCATGCATGGTCCGCCGCACGGCGGCGGGCAGGTCATCGGCGACAGCATGCGGCGATGCTGCTCCAAGTGCAGCCGCTCCTGCCGCACGGTGGTCAGCTCGTTCTGGATGGCCTTCACCTCCATCTCCATCAGCGTCAGCTGCTTCTCCAGGCGGCGCGTCTCGTCGTCGGCCGGGCACGGGCCCTTGCCGGGACCGCAGGGCTTTGGCGGGCACGGCTTATCACCGCCGGGCGATCGCGGTTGGCACGGCGGGCAGCAACCAGCCGCAGACGAAGGCCCCGATCGACCGCCACCGTCTTTTACTTGAATTTGCTGCAATTTGCAATTGAGATTAGCATTCTCCCGCACGACTTGTCGCAGCTCCTGCTGCATGCACTGCAATTGCCGCTGGAGGCAGTCCAAATTTTGCTCGCGACTGAGCAGATCCTCCTGCAGCTGGTAGCGCTTGCCCTCCAGGTCGGCGTTCTCCTGCGCGAGCCGCTCCTGCATCTCGTAGCTTTCGCTCAGGCGTCGCGCAATTTGCGGGACAGTGCTCTGAAAAATGAGGTGGATGAAGCGAAGAACGATGGTAAAATTCGAGTGGATACCATCATCACTTGGTTGCTCGTTGCAATGGGCGGCATGCAAGGCATTGGACACGTTTGCGGAAACCCGCCGCCACCGCCGCCGCCGCCGCCTCCGCATGGCACCTGAAACGGCTGCTGCGGCATGCTCGCATTGGGACAGCGCTTGCTCGGCCCCGTCAACGGGCTGCACGCCTGCTTCTTGTTCGTCTTGCGCTTCTTATCGTCGCAAATGATAAACTTGGGCATGTTGTTCTCGGCGAGACCACACACCACCACCTTGGGCAGTGTGTCCTCGTCGTAGAACTTATCGAAATCGGGCTTCTTGGTCTTGCCCACCAGCAATTCAATACGCCGCGTCTTTTGCTCCAACAGTGCCATCTTATCATTGAGCAGTTTTTGCTTGGCTTCGAGTTCTTGGTCTTCTTGCGGAGTTCGTGATGCTTTCTATACAAGTTCATCAAAATAAAGCAAGGGATAACAACAAGAAGAAGTGAAGGGAAGTTTTACATTGAGCAATTCGGAAACACGCTGCTTTAGTTCGCTGAGAATTTTGTAGATCTCCATGCATTGTGCCTCGCATTCCTCCACCTCCTTCAGCACTGCCTTCTCATCGGTGGGAACTTCGTCCTATACGACAAGGCATTAGGGATTATAAAGGGAATAGCGTCACGGTGGGTAGAGTAAGTACATTATCAAGTTGACCAGAAATTTTATCCATCTCTGCCTTGGTATCATCGACCAACTTCTCAGTCTCCTCGACGGGGTCTTCACCCTCACCCGCCTCGCCTTCCGCCTCCGTGTCAGCCATTATGAGCGATTTAGGACGTGGCGATTCTCCAAACGACCGGACGTCGAGATCCTGGTGGTCTTTGCCGCGACGCGCGACAACAAACTCGACCGGTTGCTCAACGAGTGGTTCGCCGTGCGCGTAACAATCGTCGGGGTAGCTAGCCGGCGAATAGAAAACGTCCGGATCCTCGACGGCGATATCCTTCTGATGGCGTTGCGCACGTGGTGTTACCAGCACCGAATCGCTCGCCGACACAAACGGCCGCCGCTGTTGTTGTTGCTGCTGCTGCGGTTCGTGCTCTTGCTGAAGCACCGTGCGCTTCTTTACCTTTTCCTTTCGATTTTCCTAATTGTTGATGCGAAATATATAAGTGTGAACGAAAATTTGAAGATGCATGCCGAGCGATGTCAGCGGTGACATCCATGAGCGATTGTCGCGCGGGGTGAAACAATTGCGGTCAGAGGTGGCTTACACTTTTCGGGCGGCGCGACGTGGACCGCGTACTGGGCGGCGTGTAGAACGTGAGATCGTCGTATTGGCGCAGCGTCTTCTTAAAGTACGCGTCCGGCGCACCACGGTTGGTGTCCGTGCGCAATGCGAGGCTGGCGTACTCCTTGATTAGCGTCGCACTGCGCGTCAGGAGATTCGCTCTGGCGAGGAACGTGCTCGAGGTGCTGCGCTTTTTGTTCACGTTGCTCGCGGCGGCGGCGGCGGTGGTGGCGGTGCCGTTAAAGGCCAGCTTACCCACCGACGTCGTCGCGTAACTCTCCACCGTTAGATCGGATGCCGAATGCCACGTCGGATCACCTACACGCGGCGGCGGCTTCTGCGCGACCGGTGAAGAGCAAAATATTGTATTGCGCACTGCCAAAGGGCGCGCACGTGGTTTACCTTCATACCGGGTATGTTGCGCAGCGTATTATCGAAAATTTAAGCACAGATCCGACACACAAATATTCTTCGGCAATAAACTAGTTTGTAGAAAAGTTGTATAATACTCAATGTTGGACGTAGCCGTTGACTTTTGATTGTGTGTCAAAATTACAAAGTTGTCTAGATCGGCAAGTCAATCGGGAGCCAAGGGCCAAATAACTTCGCACACATAAATATATTAATATTTATACAAAAAAAAAACATGCGTAAGATCTTTGCTTCTCTTCTTAAACTTTAAATATCTGAAAATATTTACAAATTCCAACAAAACATTAACAATAAACGTTCTTCGTGAACAGTATATATTACATTTCGCAAGTTAAATTTGTTAAGGGAGTCGATTTGCCTCTGTTTAGCCGGGTGCGCTCACTTACCCTATTGTGTCAACAAGTTAACGATGACTTCAACCACTAAACAAACAAAGAAAATGATTATAATTGCTTAAATGGGCAAAAATCCTGTTTACCTCGCTCAGGTTCAACTTGACATTACCATTTTGCAATGGATCTTTACTTTCAAATATATCTGCAAAGCATTCATCATTATTATGTGCTCCTTCTTTGGTGCTCGTGATACTTACTAAACGCTACAGTTAGATGTAATATGGCCGAAACAAAATCACCGAAACGCAGAGTACCATCCTTCCGCATGTATCGCAGGATAAGTATGGTGAGCACCTCACTGCTCAGCTGAAAGCCGACCTCCATGAGCGCATCACGCAAGCGCTCCGCTTTCAGAATACCCGTCTTCTCCTTCGTGTGATTCTTGAACGCCGTCTGCCAATACTTCAGCGAGCACATCAGATCCTTGAAATCCGAGAACTTAAGTCGTCCAATGCCAGTGCTCTACAAAAAATATGCAATATTGTTCAAACCATTCCTAAATTCTTCCAACCAAACTGACATCTAAAGTGAGCACTACTTGTCGACAGACTTCAATCGACGCACAGCTCTTGATGTAGTCGTTCGGCAAACATGCATCCAGCAACTCTTGCAATTCAAACGCGTTGACCGTCCGATGCTCATCGGCCAGCTGCAGAAACACCGATTCGTACTGACTAAAACTCTTTCCGTCCAGCAACGGTGGCGCTTTTACAATCGCCGACTTGAACAGGTACGGCGCCGTGTCCAGCAGTTTCAGCTTGAGCGGCTTGCCGGAATAGACGCGCAGCGTGAAACCGCACTCCTGACCGGGTTCGAAGGTCGTCGGCAGGATGAGGTAGCCGCCCTGCTCCAGCTGACAGCGATGGCTCACCTGCCGACTGTTCGTATACTGCGAATTCACCAGGCTCTTGTTCTTCTTAAAGAATGCCCGCCCGATGGTTTCGCTGGCGTTCTTCGGCAGCGAGTACGCCGTGAAGCCGACCACCTTCGGCTCCATGATGCTGTGCTGATTGAGCGAGACGACCACCTCTTCGAGTTCGCCCAGCAGCAGATGCAGCTGCGGATTGATGTGGAAGGTGTCGGGATTGTTGCGGCAACCGCCCGCCGACACGCCCTTTTGCCACGTGCCCTGATAAAGGCGCATCTGCCACGTGTTCTTGTTGTGGAGCGACGGCTCGTCGCGGCTGGTGTCACTGTCAAGGTGCACGATCTCCAGGTGGGAGAAAGTCTTCACGAAGTCGCCGTAGCACAGCCAAAACTCGCCCTCGCTGGTGCGCATCTTGAGGCGGTCCTGCTCCTGTGGCGTCACCTCCGACCAGTCGGCCGAGTCGAAGCACCAGCTGCCGGTGTATTCGCTGGCCGCCGAAAGCGGGTTGCGCAGTTTGATGAGCTGAATGGCTTCGCCGCTGAATTTCTCCACCTAGATCGCAATATATCGTACTTATATCAACACTTCCGGACCTGGGGAATGCTTACTCTTTCCACGCAATATACGCGGTAGTTGATGCCGAGTTGAATGCCGCTGGCGAGTTTCTCCGGCGGCGTGCTGGATTTGTTCTGTGGATTCGCCGATTGTATCGTCGTGGTGATGATGGAAGTCATATCGAGGAGTTTGTGCAGGAGGCGTGCACATGACGTGGTGTCCTGACGCAGTGGAATGCTCTCGGTGATGCCGCCGGTAAGGTCGGCCAAACCATCCAGCAGGCTGCCGTATTTTAGAGCCTCGTACGATCCATGTAATCTGCAAGGACATTTGTTTCCCAATTTTAACACGAAAACTTCTTTGGAGTCGTAAAATAGATTGTTGGAATTAACGTTTATGGAAACTGGCATTTAGTAATATAGCATTGAAATAATAGTGTAGGTAGAATCGTTTCTTTTTGCAAGAAAAAAGAAAGATTATATTCACGCTTCTAACTTAATAATACATACCAACATCTGAACTTAAGATAGACCATGTCATTTTCATAAGGATAGTGCCTACTAGGTGATGATTAATCACTAATTTCTCCTTGCTCCGCAGTATGCAGCCTACACGAGATGAAGAAATTGTTGGAAGGAAGTATAAATTGCAATTCGGCCTACTTAACCGCCAGAGACTAATCAAATCTACATGAGATATTCTATGTATGTTATAGATACGTTAATTTGCAGATTTCTAATCGGTGCGTATAATTACATGCTCAATTCATCTCGCGTACGATTTCGTGTATGTACTTATGCACAATTCACCGCATGACGCATTGGAGGCATAAACAGAAACAAATAAAACTGATGTGAGCAGCATTTCTCTCGCAATCAATACGTTAGTGCGCTGTGACATTGCGTTTTCAATAAAACTGTAATAGCTGAATCGTGTCATAACATAAGACATCAATTAAATAATTGCTACCCGTAATGACTGTGCGAATGAAAATGCTATGTATTTACAAGTAATTCCAAATAGTTGCAGTAGGTAATTGCTTCTGAAGTCGAACAGAATGTCAATTGCGCACTCTCAACCTTACCCGATGGTAATTACCACTTTATGATTACTTTGCGCCGCAAAAGTCTAAATTCACATTTGCGTTGCACAAGCGACCAGAGTGTCGCAACAATAATATTTTGTGCATTTGCAGCAATAAAATGGCACATTACGATCGCATAAGAAATTTTTAGGGCTTTACGTGCGTATTACGAGTACTTAATTGATTTTCTCGTGTGTCACGATCGGCTACGTAGCCAGGATATGCACTTGCCTATTTTACGCGAGCGCGCGCTAATAACGGGTTTGCATCAGCAGCCGCTATCTGTATAAACAGTGCGCATACCCACACGCCACACGCTGGGCGAGCTCCAAGAGATATTAGGAGGCAGGACGCGCAATTGCAAACGCATTGACCTGACCGCAGCGCCACACGCACGCACGCGTTATTAAAGAATTTCATACGCGACTTCCGCATTGGACTTTCACTTTGCCTGCCGCGCGTTTTCCGAGATCATTTCGAAGATCACTCTCATGAATGATCGCGCGATTATGATTATTGGTTTGGGTATGATTTCACTCAAATTCCACAGCAATACGCTACTATTCGTTTAGTTGAATCGATGATCAAAGTTAATAAAAAGTGTTTTAATTATGGCGTGCGTACGATGAATATAATATCTAATTGTTGAGTTCTTTTGATCGACTTGTTAAATCGCCTCGAAAATGAATACATTAGCGTTTGTCGCCTGTGTAGTGTAATTTTCCAAAATGCGCGCTCTATTAAATGCACCGCTAACACTCACCGAATTAAGCCAGTACTCTACATATGTGCGCATGGTGATTTGCGACCAATTGGCCGTGCATTGCATGCCGTTCCACTTGCCAGCATGCGCAAGGGGGCGAGCAGCCAGCGCCAAGTGCGCTTATAAACATTCATAATTTAAATACCGGGAGCGTGAAGAAGTTGCCCGAACCGGAGAAAGTCGTTTCTCGCCGATGATCTCGCTCGAGATTTGTAGCAACCACAACAACAACGGTATCGCCGTGTGTGCACGTGTTAACAACCGTATAGTCTTAGCCGACGGCTACAACCGCGTAAAATGTATGCAGTTATACACCTTGTTTCAAATATTCTTATCGGTGTGCATGTGCAATATGCAAAGCATTTGCAGTAATTTGTAACAGAATAGAAATTTTTTAGCAGTCATATAATTTTCAATAAATCCCGGTAAGTCTTGTAATTGTAAGACTTGTGTAAAGTAGAAGAAGATCGAGTCAACTCGCGAGGCGGATGGATGATGCACTTTTTGTAACGGTTATATCACGACTGCGCCATTGAATCATCTCCGCGTTATTTCATCGACGGAGAATCTTACTGGGCACTTACTTGGCGTAGGCTTTTTCGAGCAGTCCCGGCCAGAAGTTGTCCGAGTGCGCCGACTGCAGGAACGCCAGCCGGCCGTGCACCGTGGGCAGGCGGTCGTCGACGAGCACCTCCGTCCACTCGCCGCACCACCACAGCCGGAAGCGGAAGACGCCCGCGTACTGGTCGTTTGCGAACGACTGGTCCGCCGGCACGACGCGATAGAAGAGGCCCTTGTTCAGGTAGAGGATTCCCAGGCAGGAGACCAGCCATCTATCACCTGAAATGGACAATTTCAAATGATGTAAAAAGTTGCAAAACATTTTGCGCGCTGAGAAAGTAAGCACATACTCGTATTATTGCTGAGAGGAAAAGTGTCTAATGCGAATTTAATATTGCTAGCATAATGCGAGTCGCAAATCCTTTTAAGGCAATTTACATATGGGTGTGGATGGTGGGATGCGTACGGCAATGCACATTTATATTTCCAGTCATGCGTAAAAATGATCGTTGATGTCACGCACAGGAAGTACGCGTCCTGTGTGTAAGTCACGTTAACACCTTCCGTTCGCTTGGCGATATCCATTTAATCGTGACTGACATCCACGTGGAGAAATATTATACGGCTTAGAATACGAGTGCAAGTGCGGTGAAAAGAAAATACGAGTTCAAATCCAATGCAACTGTAAATTGGCGAGCGGATATGAAAACCACTTTTAATATGCATTAGAAGCACGCCGTTTATGAAGACACGATTATCATAATTAATAATAAATCAGAGAATACATATTTTAATATGTTTACTTGTATTTTTTGCAATTAAAATGAATTAAATAGCTTTGTATGAAATTAATTCGACAGAAGAAGTTTGTTGGAATTCACAGGAATGCGGAAAATATGTGACTTTCTATATTATATGACAAGGTGTGGTCCGAATATTTTTGGCATAATAAAAAGTGGTAATGAAAATTTATGCGTAAAACATTTATAAACAGCACTGGCTGCAATTACTCTCCATTGCTATTCTTTTTGTTTCTAATTGCCAATGAGAAATGCGAAAACGATCCACAAACAGCGAAACAATTATTAGAACACAACAGTGAAAGTTTTCAAGTTTTTCAAACGCGGGCCCGTTTAATCGAAAGTGTATAGCAGCAATAATGCAGCACACAATTTTATTGTAAAGCGGTCACCGCGTCCGTTTAGTTCTGCTCTGAAATTATTAGATAATTGTCGTATAATTTGAAAGTATATCAATCGAGGGGAAACCTATAACTATGCTGCGTTTGCGAATAATTACGCTACATGACTCGATAAAGGAAATGATAAAAGTTAAATGGAAAATGAAAAGTGAAACTTACCCATTTTCCCCGACACGATGTCGAACTGTGTGGGGCCATCCTGGACGAACGTCGGCCGATTGCAAAGATCCTGCAAATAAATTAAACACTTATTCGTTGGTTCGCTGTGATTTATATGCAAATATATAAATTAACAATTCATAGTCGTAGTAAATCAAATTGTAAACCACCTTAAAGTGCTAATTAATTCCTTACTTTATCGAGAAAGTGTTAATTGATACACTTGCAAATCGTAAAGCCGCCGTTGTTAGTTTTTTATTTTCACCTATTGAATATCCATTTTGTCTTTACTAATATTTATTTTAAAGTAATTATAAATAATGAGATAGTTCTACCAAAAAAAGAAAGTCATGCTATTTACTGACAACAAAGACTAGCAGACATTCTTCAATCAAATTAAGATATTAATTAATTTTGTACATCCGAAATTTGACTTTTACTTTCGTGTAATCCACACATATGTATAAATTAAATATATCTTCATTAAATAATAAGATGGGCGTTCTGCGCATAATGTATGGTCGGTATACTGTTATTCGCTGAGAAATTGGCGAGAATACACACAATAAACAATATATAATAAAAATGTTGTTTGAATCCAAGCAGCTCCTTTCGCGAAATTACGCAAACTGTAACAACGCGGTAAGTAATTATTTCGTAAATTAATCCACGCGTCATATACCTATTAACTAGTAATTTATTGTTATTCACAGATAACTAACTACGGTAGTGCTAATGCAAATGTCTATAATTATTCTACGTGAAATCAGAAATAAAAGAGAAATACGTATGAAAATTAAGGAAAAAATTGTTATATGAAGTATATTACAATCGAGCAATAAAACTTGCGCCAGCAAAATATTTGATGTCTATCCAGCAGACATGTAAATAATGTGTTGAGTAATATTTCCTGTCTGAAAGCAATATTTACTCCGTGTGTATTGATCCATGTTAAATAGATGAAAGTGACATTTTAAATACCTGAATTATTATAAAAACAAAGCATTTAGTCATTTGGCGATTAGAATTATGCTGCAACTTTCTTGCTGCTCGTTTTGCGGCTTGCATCACAGGAAAGCACTTCTAATCTCACTGCAAAAGGCAGGTATATTCTTAGGTATACTTATATTCAAGTGTCATTATAAGAAACAAAAAACGGATAAACATATAAGGCGCTTCTTGATGGCTGAACGTGATGAGCGCACCGCACCGCCGACAATAAGTGTATGCTGTAACCCAACCAGTAATGAACCGGGCGGTTCGTTCGTATGGGGGCAATTAAAGCGCAACGCAAGATAATATGAGAACACATCTATCAGCGGATGCCTCTGAGAGCCACCAGCGATTGTTCGCTGAGCATCTTATGCTTTATGGCGGAGCACCTCTTCCGGCAACCACCTTGTTTTCGTTCTCATTTCCATGATATTGCTATTTATTCTTAGTTAGCCGACGTGATGTATGTACCTATAGGTGCGCGCGCGCGTTGATAATCAGGAATTTTTGTAAAACAACACGTGCGGTAATTCCGTGTGAAAAAACAATCATTCAAAGAAAACTAGAAAAGGACTAATTGTAAGAAGAAGCAGATATTACTGATAATAGAAGATGTAGAGTAGGTACATACACGCTTTCCATTTGTTTTACGACCCGAAAGTAAACAACAAATATGAAATAATAATGAATAACATAACTTGTGGTACGCACATTTATTTGATGAGCGCTTAAAAAGTTAATTGCGGCATTCAAAACGTGTTAAATTTTGTGCGTAAAAACGTCGATTTCGAAAAGGCGCGAGAAGCAACCGCGCTTTCTAACACCCGAAGTCGCCGCAGAAGTAGTTGATAGAGTTGTATAATAATATTTATAAACGCAATGGACGTGAAACGAATGAAACAATTCGAACGCATTCATTGTGTGGATTGTGTGCGTTAGATCACGTGAGAATCTTGCCAGCGCGAAAGACTTTTTCCTCGTTTGTGCGTTTAATTACATCTGCTCTCGTTAGAAGAACAATCGTCAATTGCAAATCGTCTGCCTGTGCGCCTTTCTGTAACTCAATCTGCTTTTATTTTGCTGCAAGTTAAACTGAATCACGAAAGAAAATTGCTTATAGAATTTTCAACAACAATGTTTTTAGCATCGCTTAAGCAACAACATTTGCGCGGATTGGAAGGAAGAAATGATTGCGAAACATTCCGTTTGAATATGGTCAGCGCAGACCGCAGTAGAGAACAACGAACGCTACTTGTATATTAGCATATGACAATCGCATTGTTGAGTTACGGCGTCACCTGTTTTGAATTATGATATTCACCAGCATTCGCAGGAGGCCGTTGACGGACGGACGTGTGCACATGCTCGGCGTGCTAATATGCAATATGCTTCCTTGTCATCGAAATGAAGGAACGAACATTTTCATTCCGAATTTAACGAAACTAATCTATAATCCAACGGGATCAACATTAAGGTAACCATGCGGAGGCGATAAACATTCACAGAAGACTAGCTCAAGCTCTCTTTCATTCCGTGGCGCATTTCGTAATACATAACAACAAGAATGTTTGAGTTTGAATATTTGAATAACTCAATCTTCAAGGATACCCGCGCGTATGCGATACGGTATTTAATGGTGCGCTAGCTTGAAGTATCTTGTACATTGTGCACGGTTGTAATCCAACACCTGTTGTTACGCTTTATTTATTCGTTCGACCAAAGCAGAGATCTACTATAATCCTATTTGATTTCATTAAAATGAAGTTAATTATTATTACCTTTGGTCGTTTCCACTGAAACTGAAACGGAGGCGTTTGGTGGTAGAAGACGGACGTTTGCGCCGCTGGAAAATCAGGATCTTCCCACAATTCGCCGCGCTTAAGACACGCGCGACGGATGCGCTCGTATTCACTCATCACCTATAATGCAAAAGAAAAAAACACAGATATTAACGCTGTTAATTGATATAGATTAAAAAGAACTAGAAACACTTCTGTTTTCTTTCGATGTTGTCTATGTCTCTATGTGTTACTTCCACATTTATCGTGTCAGTAGTTCAGGTCAGTTTTTACATGCAATGTTGAAACCAACGCGCATTGTTTACTAAGTTTATTGTGTTGTATGTCAATCATATCCAACTCGTAAGTTGAAACAATTGGCGAAGAAAGCCTCACGGAACTGAATTTATTGAAAAGCATAGTTATCAATTTCTGCAATCCAACCTCATAATAACAAATAAGAAGAACAATGAATACGGATGCGTTTGTGGAAAGAATTACCGATATTATCAATGAAGAAAGTAAAAAATATTAATTCAGTTCAGAATATTATATGAAAAAACAAACTTTAGTGGTGCAAAGTAAAGTTACCTACTACTAGTAATAAGCAGTATTGTCTTTCCGTAATAATAGTTTGGTGCAATGTAACACGTTGCCAATTGAATTTTCGCAATATTTGATTTATTAGCTATATAATTCCCGTTTCTATTGTTACGTTTCTTGCATTATATGAGAAATTCTCATTGCAAATCCCTCTAGAACAAAATTATATTTATTCTACGTTTGTTTCTTATAAAAAAAATTCAACTAAATCGAGTTTACATATTACTGTTAAAAATTGTGTTTAATTTAATAAAATGGTGTTTTTATGGCAATAAACGGTTTTCTTCAAATGTGAGAGTATGAAAAACATTTGTATACAATAGGCATTCATCCTAGTAGTCTAAATTCTAAATATTAATGCATAATTTGATTAAAGAAACAAATGCAAATAAAAAACAATGCGAATCCTTGTTCTCCTCAAAAATAAGTTGGAACTTATGAAAATCATGCCTCTATTTATGATGTCATTGGCATTTTGTTTAATGTCCACGCACTTAACTCAGCCAGACTCGCTCAGAAAGAATGCCGCTGCGATAAAGTAATTTTCCGTTCATTTCCCTAAAGAGTTGTGTGGCAAATTTTCTGCTCCGCAGCACGCTCTCCTCACACACGACAGTTCATTAATATCGTCTTAGATGCCTATTTGTCTTCTATGCATTGTGCGTCACAAATGTGTTTGTGTAATATGTAATGAGTTTTGGGCTAGCAACAAGACAAAGGTGCATGCATTACAACAAATTGAGCAATATTAAGGATCAAAGTGGGCGTGCGCGCTACGATTAGTAAATTCTTCTTCATTGCTTACCTCTCTAGGAAGTGATTCATGGATGACCTGCAACAAAATATAAGACAATTAGAATTTATAGACAGTAATCACATTAAATATTATAAACTTTTAAATTT
>JARJDR010018938.1:0-22379 GCA_030264135.1 Myllaena sp. GC000078 | reverse complement strand
GGATTTCTATTGCAAATAAAAATTTTAGTATGATATTTAAAAAGGTTCAAAATATATTTTAAGAAAATAAAAAAAAATCAATTTTTTTGAAATTGATACTGTGGTGTTACCCCTTAATGTTTTTCTGCCATCCTTTTCACTGCGTACGAGATTGTAGTTTAATAACAAAATTATCGGCGTCGTGCGGCGTCCTATGAAGTTTGCTTTAAATTTAATTTCGCAACAATGACTGCTGCAGCACACTAGCAACCCATCTCCTGCGAAAGGCCAGACATTACGCGCGTTTGGAGAACACTCGTCGGGGCCGTAAATAAGTTCAACAGATGCGCGCTACCCTATTCGCGCCATATGTATATACACACGCTCGCGCACACGTCGCACCTGATTGTTGTTGTTATGGAAGATATAAATTTAACAAATTGATGTTGTTCATGGACACACGCAGCCGCCCCGCCAACGAGGCTGTGTGTGTGAAAGCGCGACGGGGTTGTAAGTGTAATGCAATTACCGTTAGTTTACAGCGATTCGCAAAACGAGCGCCGCGCCCGCTAACTTTCACAGCGATTTCAATTAGGTTATGCGTTGCGCAACCCCACCCCATCGGGGGGGGGGGGGGGGGGGTTTTGCTTGGGGTTGGGGGGTTTTTGACTTTGTAATTTATAATGACGTAATTCGATACACTCTTCAGCGATTATGATCCGGGGACAAAAGTTAAATTACTGCACGGTGTTTGTTTTTATTTATGAAGCCCCTGGCAAATTGCATCATCGCTTGTGATGTGATTGCCAGACATCGATGTACTTCGCCAATTGAGAGTCACCGACACGGGGTGGTTTGTGTTGGTAGGCGAAACTGGGTTAGTGGCCCGTTGGGAGGGGTTGTGCTCGAGGGGTCCTTGTGCACCAGCTGGCCTCTCAGTGCGCCAAAACCGCGTTCGCGCCGAATAATGACATTGCTAATGAAATAATAAAACTATTATATCGGTGCACCTAGCCAGCTCGTTCGTCGCCTGGACGAGATCTAAATTATGAATCCATGCTGCGCCGCCTTCTTTCGCAAATTGACCATTATGCCGACAACCTTGAGAGCCTTGGGGTGAATGCTGTGGTCTATGATTATTTTACGCAATTGCCGTGGCATTACAATTTTCACTTGCGCGAATTTATACGTATCGATTTCAACGATTTCAACGCGCATGCAA
Organism: Myllaena sp. GC000078; assembly: GCA_030264135.1. Lineage (NCBI taxonomy): Eukaryota > Metazoa > Arthropoda > Insecta > Coleoptera > Staphylinidae > Myllaena > Myllaena sp. GC000078. Next base: position 21,178 of record JARJDR010018938.1, on the reverse strand, counting down.
ATACACACCCCACAGATCGGCGTCATTGTTAAATGTGTTGCCGTTTCGATGATTGCCACTTTTATCGCACCGAAATCATAATAATAAAAAGCAGTACGAAGAGCAAACAGCGGCGCCGATATGGCGAATGAACGGAATAATCACACGCTCCACGGCTTCCTCCACACTTGGAGAGGTAATTGAATTCGTATACATAAAGTCGAAAACTTTATCCTTTCGCGCGCTCCGAAAACAAAGCACAAAAGATGCGCAATGCCAAAGACAAAAACGGGGGCCCCGCGCTGCTGGCGAACGCAAACACGATGGAAAAATTGCCGAGCAGTCGGAAACGAATTGGAAACTGGTGCTAATATTCTCAAAGGACTACCAACTCCTTCGCTCTCGCTCCTTCTTTTTTCACGGAGGTGCAATGGTTGGGCTGGGCGGTGTGCTTTAGCGATTGATTTTCTTTTGTGCGCGAACAATTTAAATACCATCATTGCGCTGAGATATAATCTGCGACGCGGCGCCCTCTGTTCATTTTCCCGTTGTCGTGGCGTTTTCCTTTCGTCGCGATTCGAATCAAATCTGATCAGCGCAAGCGAATCGATCTGAAATTTATTAAAGCAATGCGCGAATCGAGTGGCGGCGAGGGAATTTGCAATTCGCTCTCTTTCGGCCTAATGAGAACGTGACGCGAATCGCGATTACGCACACCTCTGAAACTTTGTCGTGCATTTGTCAGTGCGATTACACCAGCACCTCTTTGATCTCCACGAGTTTCTTCCCATTACGTTTATATTTAATTTCCTTTTATATAGAAAAAATAGTATTATTTCAATTTTACTCTAGTTTTACTACAATTATAATAATGGTAAAACTGGCGTAAATAATTTAAAGTCGAATGGGAAATATGGTACGATCAATGTGCATGAATAAATAAATATCTTTCAACTCAATAATTACATAAGTTTGTGATAATTACTCACGGTATTATCATTAACAATCTATACGCATTGTTAATTATTAATAACGTTCGCGTGCTCAGCGTGTGAGTAATATTTTATTGGTCAAAGTGATTTCTCACATGGTCAAGCGGCCAGCGTCGCGTCGGCAAGGAGATTCAGTGTGCACTCGGGCGTGAACTTCGTCCCTTAATACTTTTAGTACACTTTCCACTCATTGCATTCACACGGGCATAACCCGTTCGCTGTCCACCCGGCGTCACCTTTGAGCATTTCCAACCCCATCAACAAAAATAACACTGAAAAGAAAAAAACCACCGCCACAAAGCAGACTTTCACACTATGCTGATGACAACAAAGCAAATTACAATATGAAGCATGTAAGCGTGTAAATATTGAAAAACCTATGTTGATAGTCATCAAATAAAAATAGTGGCTTTGCTCGCGTTGCCTGCTGCGCGTTCATTCGCACGTGTCACACACTCCGCGCACACTTCTTCCTAATTGGCGGGTGCGGTGGTGCGTAGATAGTCGCCTCGTTAAAATATCTGATTTGTAGCAAAGTAACAAAAAACGTAGGCGTTCGTTTTCACACCGGGCGTAATTAAGCACAAAGCGAAAGGACGCGTGCGCGTTCCGGTCAACTTGCTGCTCACCGCCACGTGAAAAAACCAAATGTACTAAAAATATGAGCATAAAAATATAAATCAATCTCTGCATGCATGACAAGCGGGTTGAGGGATGGGGTGGAGCGAAGATGCGACCATCCAAAGGGTTGCGCTCGCACATCAAAGCGTTCGCATATCGTTGACCGATCAAAGACGCGCGGATGCGCGCACAGCGTCGGATTCGCGTTATGCATGATGATCGCAACTTGCGTATTAGATGATCGTACGGTCCTGTCGCCGATTCGATGCAGAAATAGAATGTGTCAAAGTATGTATCGATAATCGTCCATCGGGCCATGCAGCTTCTTCGTGGAAGCAGATAGGATCAAAGCTGTCCATACCTATAAGCGCGTTCGCACATCCAACTATGGAGCAATTCAGCATCCCCCTTGGTGGAGTGAAGTGTAGTTTGCTTTTCCGCGAAATTAAACTCGCGGCGCTAAGGGGTGGTTGTTAATATGTTGTTGCTTAAGCATCATCCGCGTGCGGGCGCCGCCAATCTGGCGTGAATCAATCGGTCAAACGTACGGACGCGTCGCGGCGTGCGCGCACAAAGCCGCTTTTCGCCCACCAACCCTCCTCCACCCCCCAACCCACACACACAGATCGCTTCTTCCGCATGCGAGCGCACTGTTTACTCTGCGTTGTCAAAACACGCCCTCTCGGGTAAAGGTCAACCAAGCGAATTGCAAAATCATTATTAACATTGCAAATCCATCAGCACAAACAAGATCGACGTTTGAAAAAGAACATTTGATAGGTAAGCGGTTTATCTCTACTTCCTGGCTACCTGTACGCATTTAAGCATTTTACATTTATTATTTTTCAAAGGACCGCCCCTTCCATGTTATTCTTTGTTTCCGTTTGCCATATGGATCAGCTACTGCGACTTCAATAAGCGCAGGATGGATTTCACGTTTGTGTTCGGCCATATGGTGCGTCGCGACGCTACAAATTCGAAATCGAAGCAAGGAGGAAGTTTTATGCGTGGACGATATTTCAAAAGCGCGCGCCCGCCTACCCAATGCGCGCCGCAAAAACCTTCTTTACGTAAAACGCAAAGAAAGCAAAGCAAAGCAAAGCGAATCGGCAGAATTTAAAAGATATAAACACATGGGGGCGACGCGCGTAACATATGGACTCAGAAACGGGTGCTTTCTCGGAAAATCTTTATTGATTTAAAACTGCCGCAATATTTCATATTGCTCCTGTTTCTCCTTATTTGCACGCACTAAAATAATCAAAAATAACCTTATTGACACACGCAGCGAAATTGGCATTGAACGCGCAAACAATTAAATTTGAAGCAATGAAATTAATCCGCATCCACACAAGTAGCACCCTCGCATTTTAATGATTATTATAACGATAACGCCGGCGCACATAATGATCATGATGCGCAACGTTCGTGGAAGACGATTGTGGCGCTGGTTGTAATACATATTGCAACGGGGATAAATGTCCGCCTGGAATATCAGCGAGGCGGCACAGCCCTCACGGGCATACGGAGAAATAGACGTCTTGCGCATCGAAGACTATTCCCTCTACATATGTTTGCAATCGCAAAACGGGGCGAAATTTATGTTAAATCCCAGCCAGTGCCGATTCAGCGTGCGAACCATATAGCGTTCGCCCAAACGAGGCGCATACAATACGCCATGCGCAAGGATTAACATTATCCTTGTCGGCTGCGTTCGTCATCTGCTCTCGTTCCCTCGCGCTCTGTTTCGATTCTTCGCCTGCGTCTCGTGGTGGTATGGGGGGATGAGCATTGTGTGCGCGCACCGCGAATCGTTCGTTACATCATTACGTAATAATTGGCGTCGTCGTCGACGATGTCGCAGCAACCAAACTCTCCGGTCGCCTTTCGCCTATTCCAATTCCACATTCTCACGTTTGCGTACACGTTGTTCGGCGTTTTCGCATTCAAAGCACGCCGCCCACCTACCTCTTTCGCTAATCAGAGAAACGCCGAGAGCCGATTACGCACGCACACAATCCTTGCACCTGAATGATGATGATGATGATTCGCCCGTTTTGCGCCGCCGCGCCGTTAGCAATCAGACTCGCGAATAATCTGAATATTAGGTTTTTATCGTCCTGCCAGTCATTTGTAGTCATTATCGAGTCGACGCAACGCTGAGGGTAAAGCCGCGTTTTAATTAATTCATTAATACGCCCTTTTGATGCGATTACTTTTTAAATACGTATTGATATATATAGATGGAAGGATAGATATTGGTGGCGGTCGGCGGGGATGGTTGGATGGCATTTTCGAAAAGGGTTCGAAGGATAACGGCTGGTGGCGGTGGAGGGAGAGAGGGGGTTGTGCGACGCCGACGCCGACGCCGTGCGGAGGCGGATGGTGGTGGGGCGGCCGTCTATGTCAACCGTGCGTCGGCGGCGGTCCGGCGTCAGTCCGCACGTGCTCCTGTTACCGTTCGCATTTTGGCAGCCGCCGTCCGGAGAGGAAATCTCCGATCGCGAGCCGCCGACCCTCAAAGCAACAACAACACAACAACTACGAAGCAAAGTTTTATATCTTTCCCAAAAACCAAAACTAATTAAATTACTGAAAAGCAAAACTATTGCAAAAAACAAAGTGTTTAAATTAAGTGGATCCAGTTGCAACAAATGCAGCAGATACTTATTGTAAGTTTTATGTTGCGCTAAAAATTTGATGAATAAGTTGCTCTCGTGTCGCGTCCTAATCATTTGCATTAATGTAAATTATCCATACGAGCAGTGACAAAAGTTGCTTACGTATTGCCATTGGGTGGAATTTCGCACTCTTTGCCCACCCGCGCCGTTTCGGTTTCTTCGCACGCCGGAACCGTTGTGCTGCGCCGCGCCGCAGCCGCATTTGGATTAACATATTTATTAAAAGTTATAAGCGCCAAGGGACGCACTCGCCGCTGGGTTAGCCGCAACCCAATGTTGCGACGTCGGTTTTCTTCTCTTGGGCAGCAAGCAAAAAAAAATTGCAGCCACTTCCATGAAAATACTTAAACGCGCCCCACTGCTGAAAAACGCAAAAAATTTTGCGGTACGCAATATAAGGAAAGAATGTTAATTAAATTATTAGCAATTAGTGGGCGATGAAAAGTTTATTACGCTGCTCTTCGCTTCTTCCTTCTGCATAACTTCATAATGTCATCCGGAAAACTTTGGGGGTGGTTATTAGTGGAAGTACTCGAGAAAATTTTTGGATACTGTAAAATGTTACGTTTCGTTTTGGAAATTCCCAAATTATATTAACGTATGTCGGCGTGTGCCAATCAGCGTGAGAGAATGTGAAACATTTTGGCGGAGCTTTTGCATATTGTATGATCCACGTCTAATCTGCGTGGCACCACGCACTATAGGCGGCGGAGATCAACGTCGACCTTCTCCTCGGCGCCGCGGCGCGCTCACCGCGGTGACAAGGGTGAAGCAGGCATGGGAAATCTTAATATTCGCGATGTTGACGTAAGCGCCGCGCACATAATGAGAGCTCCGCCATACGCTCCATTGCTCGCGTGTGTGGGTGGATTTGCGACACAAATAGCGACCTCGTTCACAGTCAGACAGAAAGACAGACAGACGTATGGGGAAGTTTGCGTGGGCGATAGCGCCCGCGCCCCGGGCTTGATGTGTGTCCATTAGCGGATGTGCTGTGTGTGTGTGATGTCATGTCGTTGTGATACACTTCCGCCGTCTGTTTAATTCAAATTCATCCATGCCTCGTATTTTCGCATTTATCGAGCGCGAAGTGTTGCAGCGGCGCTACAAACCTTCTATCTAAGTGGCCAAAGGGCACATTTTCGTCCCCGAATCGATTAAATCCCGGTGCCACCCCCGCGAACGACTTTTATACCCGTCTAACCCGTCGCACCCGGGAGCATCATCTCTGCGGCGGCCGCAAAAGCGGAACTTGATTATCTTAAGTGACACCACCGACCCACGGTGGCCCACGTCGCCCGAAATCGATTCCTATTGTGCTGCGTTCGCGTTTTCCTACCTTCCCTGCGGGCGCAGTCGCCGTCAGTTTCGGCGATTGAAAATCAAAAGGAACGATTCGCAATCGTACGTCGGGCCCCTCTTCCCATCCCAAGACGCAGCGTGACTTCCGGTTGATTGAAAATGAAGCAGTCGATTTGGCGTCGCCATAATTAGGTCAAGCGCGCGCGCGGGCGCCAGGAAAAACGGGTGCTAATCAAGGCGACGGACGCATTCGCGCGACGTGCGTGTGCGTTGATCGAATTGGAATGGCGCAATTCGATTTGAACGCAAATTTCCCATTCGTAACGTGATTGTCGAAACTCGATTCTTATTTTTCAATCGGCGAATCGAATTACTTCCTGCGCTCAATGATGTGCGCTGTTTTGCGCCCAATCGCATTTTGTCTTGCGCCTATTTTGTATATCGCGCATAAATTGAGCGGACAGGAAATTTCGCGCCCCGGCAAATAGATTAGGACCATTTTTGTGGATTCTGCGCGCTTGCAATTTTTTCACGTTTTTCGGGGGGCGGAAAAGTAATAGTCGTAGATTACGACCCCTTTCTCTGGCGGACGGGAGGGCTTGGTTGACTTTCGCCTGGGCGGGGGAAGGGTAAAGCCAGGCGCGCTGTGCAAATTTACGATGGCCGTGCGCGGCAAGGGGCGAAGTTTTTCGCATTTTTTCGCGAGCGCTCACACATACACTCACACCGAACAACACGCGCTCCCGACTTGCATCGAGAAAGTTTATGTTAGTTGCGCGCCGGGCGCTTTCATATCACACGTAAATGGCGGCGGGGACGAAAGATGTGAATGCGCAAGAGATGTGGATGTGGAATAAATTGAAAAGAATAAACGACGCGCTGCTGAGGCGGCACCGGCAGCAGCGGCACTCGTCGGAAAGTGTTGATAACGATAGGCGGCGACGAAAGACGCGCTTCGCGTAAGGAGCACACTTGAGTGGCGGCCGTTTCGATTTTTCGCGATTTCGATCGCGCAAGATAGGCATCGATGAAGTCATCGCGTGGCGGCGATAGCGTATGAATAAATAAGTAAACTTTTGCGGCGTTGGCGTCGCCGCATTCCTTTTCGATGGGATGAATACATTTTGACGAATGCCCACGCCGAAAGTTACCATCTCGAATAATTCACAAATGATCGCCGCACGCTATTTGATTGTGTATTAAAGCGATTAGATTGGATAAGCTCGTTGCGTTAATAAGTTTATTATGAACGGAAAATTAAATTTTGAGTTGTAATTAAAATTCGCCCGGTCGGCGCCGCAGCATTGACTTGGCAATTGCAAAAACGTTTTAATCACTTTGCGCAAAAGTTTACATCGTCAATATTTATTATTATTTCAAACGTTTTCCAGCACGCAGCCGATGTCGTGAGCCTTGCCCAACATCTATGTATGTTATCAGGATGGGCTTTTGAGTAAAGTTTACGTCGCGCCGCAAACGGATAATATTTATTTGCGCGTTCGCGTCAAACGCAAAAAGTTCGCAATTCAAATAAATGTATTAAATACATAAAAGTTGCGATTGCAAATGAGATTACGGCGCTTGGCGGGAGGAGGGCAGTAAAATAGAAAAGAATATCTTTTGATAGCGGCCAGCGTGATGGTCGACAACATCCTTTTGTTTAATTAACTCATATTCGAGCGGCGTGCGGCCGGCAACCCTTTCGCAATGTATGTGCATAACTGCACCCTCTCATCTCGCCTTCTGTTCATTTGTTTAATGCACATAGCGTGCTCGAGAATTCAGCCGCCGGTTGAGTGGAAATTTAATTAAAACTTTCAAGAATATTAATCACGACTATGCTATTTTTTGCCATCACCTGATGGAGGTAAATATTCATTCTAATATGTTTATACTCGTATGTAGGTGTTCTTTTCACAAGCGAGTAAAGCTGCGCGTCGTCTATTGAAGAAACTTATCGCCTAATTTTCGGCACGCGCGCGCTCATTCAACCTAATTTTGGGTATTACTACCAACCTATACGGTGAGAACGGCACAGGGAATGACTTGAGGAGAGCTCAAAAGAAAGTTGCGCACTCGGCGGGGTTTAATTTTAAAGTTTCCGCAAACCTTGAACTAATATTACTCATTCAACGCGAGGGGATGTTCGCACCGGTTCCATTTCGGTCCCATACCAGCAGCGCGCGGACGATAATCATCGCGCTGTGTGAAAATTAATGAATTAATCATTTCTTCGGTGGCGGCGGCGGCGGCGGTGGGGGCGATATTTGACACATCTACCTGCAATATCGCACCAGCCGGATACCACAATTTCACATCATAAAATTGAAATTTCGCGCACGAGCTGCACGTAAATAGGCAGAGCGCAAGGGGGGTGCGGAATGGGTGCTGGTTCCTAACAGAGTGCACACGTTTCGTGTAACATCCGGCGGAGGCGCCGGGGCCCCCGTTTCCCGTTTCGTTGGCGCGCTTTAAAAGACGTTTCCATTGACCTAGTTTAAACGGGCTGCCCGCCCACCCGTGCTCTTTAAAGTCCGCGCCGCCCGGCCGTTATCTAGCTCGCTGGCGTTTTCAGCATTCTTTCGATTGCCTCGCAACGCGGGCGTTAATGGCTGCCGGATATGGCTGCCATCGACGCGTGCACCGGCGGATGCCAGTGATAAGAAGCACTCGTTTCTCTTTACAACGACGAATCGCAAAAGAAATAAATAAGCACGCCAATTATAGGAAGCAATATAATTTAATACTTTCGCGTACATGTTGTTATTTGATGTTGTACAAAGGAAGCGCACGATGGTACACACGGCAAAAAAGAAGCAGCTTCAAAGAGGTCAAACAAAATATAACTAGTGCGTGGGTGGGTTCAACGTGTATACGATGTGCACTTCCGGGGTGGCCCACGGCGACGGCGGTTTGACGAGAGCGGTTTTCGGTACGTGGGCGGCGGTGGTTAGCTCACACACCCATGCATACTGCATGCTGTAAACGCTGGCAAATTCAATCGATTCGATGCAACCTGCTGCGGCTGCACATCGCTGCCGCGCGAATCACAAAGGACGATTTCGCACGATCTACTATTCAACAGCCACCGGGAAACACAATTTCGCCGCTGGGAAATGTGCAACAATTTAAATTCGACAAAATTTAACACAATAGTCTAAAAAGGTAATTATCCATATCACGATTTAACCTTTTTGTAAGAGAAAAAGTGAAGAAAATATTTAGTCAAGCATTTATTTGTTTTAAATAGCAGCAAAGAAGTCAAGAAATATGATATGACAGCAAAGGAAATGAAGAAAGCGTTGAAGATGGGGCATCCGTAATTAAGCAGAACTCGTGGAGATATTTAATATACGCAAGATGAAGATGACAGCTGCGGTAGCGTAGCAGCGCGCACATCGTTATCTAGCGCTAGCATAATTTAATCGCACCCCTAATTATACGCTAAAAACGCATTGGTTGCAGCGCGCTGCACGCGGGCGTGATAATTGGGACAATTCGCGACGATTTAATTCAATTAACATCGCGGCTGCAAGCGCACGCCCACACCATTATCAATTGTTGTTTTTGGCGATTTATCTTATAATGGAATTTGCGAAATTTATTAGGGAACGGTATCCTTCCCTGATGAAATTTGCAGTGATTCTTAAGACGCTCATTGCTTAAAATTTCATTGCAGAAAGTCAATAGTTAATAATGCAAAAGGTACACGTCAAGTTGGCACCGTGAATTTTTAATGTTAGTTTCTGCAGTGCACATTGCACAGTTTTGAACTCGGCTTTCTTGGAAATACTGGTTCTACACCGGGAATAATGGGATGCATAAGTTATGTACTTACCTGCATTTCTTGTCAAAATAATATATTTGAAATTATTTACGATTTCCATTAAGTAGATGCAGTAGATGCTTTATATTCAATAATTCAATATGTTGTATATTTGCTTGCAGTGCACGTCGTTAAAAAGCATTCACGTGACGTTTTGGCATAGCATATAATCAGAAACGACATCGGCTTCTACATGTCGGCGCTGCTTACGACTCCATAGAGGTTAGTGTGAATTTTGACGACTTTACATTTAATAATTTACCCAATTCGAGTCTGAAAATTTAAAAAAAAAACATGCAATATAACTTGAAGAGTTGAAGATGAAAATGTTCATTCTATTATGATCACAATTTGTCTGGGAAACATTGAATTACAAACGGCGCACTCGCACGCTGTCGGCGAAGTTTTAACGTCCATTTCGTTACTTTTATCGCACGTAATAAGTGTTATTCGAGCTGTGGCAATAAATAAACAGCCAAGCTTTCGTGTATATATTTTTTTCTTTACTCTATGCATTTTATTTCTATTTGGGGATTTTCATGGTTTTCCCGCTCCGCGTAATTATCATACTCAACACGAATCAATGATATGGCGTGTCCACAACGCCGGTCGACGGCGGCGCGCTTGGATCGAATGAAAATAGCAATTTCCACGAATTCATTTCATTTCTTGTGCGCCCTGCTGCCGCAACCGATGGCGTACGCCTCCATCGGCATCGATACGCTCCTGCGCGCCACCGCAAGACTCGAACCTGATGGAAATAGTTTCGCAACAAAATGCAATTCCGCGCGAAAGTTTCCGGGCGCGGTTGCAAAGTTTACTCCTGTTTTCTCACACGCGCGCCTTCTCATTCTTCTCGTGTGAGAAATGTCAAAAGAAATCGAGTTGGTTGCATGCGGACAAGCCACGCAATTGCTTATGAATTTTATCATTAGCAAAGTGGCATGTTTGAAACACACATGTTTTCTTTGGTTGGTTGGCCGCCTCAACAAAGAAAGATTTTCACGAAATGCGTTAGACCGCAACATGATTTATTATTAATTAAGCCCTTTTGGAGGTGAAGAATGAGAAACGTACCTACAACCAGGTGCGTCTTTTTTTTTCGTTCAGGTTTTGTGCTTGCGGCGCGCGCGCGCGCGATCGATGAAAGTCATTATTGATCACGCGGGGGATGGAAATAGGTAAATGTCATTACACTCCGCGCAGCGCTGTCGTCCACGCTTAATGCGCACGAATCGCCTAATAACGGCTGACGGCCGAATCGGCGGGCGGGGGTGGACTTGTATACACCTGTATGCCAACGGTGTGTAATCAAATACATGGGCTCGCTAAGAAGTTGCCGGTATGACTACACAGACAAGCGGGCGGCCCAATATGCCCTAATGTACTTAATAAATACTTAATACTTACAAGAACCGAAGACGGATGCGGAGGAAAACAGTGCTATATTGAGGCATCAAACGTCATAAAGTTGATAAGGCACAAGAGTTAAATATTTACCGACTTCATCAATCATTCATTGTTTATTGCCATTGATAATAATGGTTAGAATAACATATAAATAAGTTGCTTTTTGTTATTTGTGCATTTCGAAGCAATTATCGTGAAATTATTTATATACTAATTACGTGGGGCAGAGTGAAAATTTACGTGTGCGTAAATAATTAAGGTATAAAATGTGTACTTATCTAGATACGGATAATTACAAAAGTTGCTTATTTACGAGGGCTGAAAATGATGCGAGTGTATACAGGGGAAAGAATATGAAGAGTCGGGCGCGTGCGTCAGGGAGCGTAGGTGGGTCTCTCGTCGGCACACCGAATTTATTGTTTAATTTGCGCAAAATGCCATCGCAATTCCACAATATTTGCGCGCTTTACAAACACTCTTTCGCACACGCATTCACGTACGCTCATCTAATAATTTCATACGTATTCATTTTATTACGTGTATTAAATCATTATATGTATATGTACTGCGTGATATTGTATTAGCTTTGAAGAAACCGCATTCAAAAATAATGAGCGAAGATGATACGCATCACCAAAAATGAATACACCACAGAGGAGTTATGGTTTCCATATAAAACAATTTACGGTTTTACGTGGTATACAAAACGATATTGATAATAATTGCAATAATAACGATTGCAGATTTGGGGCCAACTAAAATTTAAATTCAAAATTATTCCAATATGAATAATTGCACCAAATTATATTGCATTGCATTTATACGTAAATAATTATTGAGAAGCATTAATTATTGTTTTAATATAAAGTTACAGTATGTAACCAGTAGGTTTCTATTGCTATTTTTAGAAATAAAAAACTGACGACTTTATCCGTGCACCCTTTGAATATTTACCGCACGAACGCTAGAAATCCATCGATCGGCGGTTGACATGGTATTAAATAACTAATTTTATAGAGGGTTGTGTAACACGAATAGACGCAGGCCCACCAAGTCCGATGAACCCAAATAACATGAATTATTATTGAAATTGATTTAGTTAGGAATAATAATTAAAGTTTGTAACAAAGCAAAAGCATGTAAAATGTTCGTTTTAATAAGCATACCGCTCGCCGGAAATAAATTACATCAATGATAAAATAAACAAAATGATAATTTGAAGAAAATTCCTTCAATCTGCTTTGTTTTCAGCTAAAATCAGGGCTATTATAACCATAAATTTGCGTAAAGAGTTTAATCCGCTATCTTAATATTTTCCAACCGACGCGAGCACGATTCGATTTATCCCGTTTCGTTTTATTTTCGGTGTTACTCTTTTCCCTCATCACACCATAAGTAAATCGGTGTGTTAGAAAGCCCAATGTAAACGATTGAAAAGAATATATAACAACATTTAGATGGTGCGCAGAACAAAGAAATGCGCGAGAAGAGATATGACGGCGGCAGCTGAACGAAGCCAGGACACCGCCAGGCGAACGAACGTGTAAATATTTTCGATGGCGGAAGCGCGCTGCGGAGTAGGCGGCTGGTTGGTGGAAAAGAATAAATTTCATAACATCGCGCAATCCCGCGCGCCCAACATTGTGTGCTTGCTAGCTAGCAGCGTGTACATTTCGTGTTCCATTTCGATTCGAAACGCGCCAACAAACATTCCCCATTCGCATTCCAGTTCATACGCATAATCGCAGGATGACTTCCCATGTATGCGTGAATGTGATGCTTTCCGAATCGCATCAAGTCAAACAATAATTTCGGCGCGCCGTCGCGTCGTCTTGTTGAGCCCGCTAATAATGTTTAGTTAAATTCGCGCGCCCCGCGCCCGCCACCGAAAAACACATTTCCATGCCAGCGTTTTATAACGCATTCAACAGTTGCGCGCACGGCTTCGGCATGTGATGCGATTTCGCTTTTAATGCAAATTGAAACTCTCGTGATTAACACGTGCGCGAAAACGCTGTGTGGATAGTAATTTAAATTGGTCCATTATGAATTCGTTCTCCTGTCGTGTCGCCGAATTGACGGTGAAGCCATGGAAGCGAACTCCTCGAGTTCGCACAGTTCAATGTAATGAATAATTATTATCATAACGAGCGATAAATTTCGGCGTTTTCCGTCGAAATTAATTAATTCGAAACGTCTCAACTGCGCCAGCTTCGAACGGCTGTGTGAGGGGAGCGGCGTTGCTGTGTAAAGCCGCTTAGGCTTTGCCACCACCACCACCACCACCCCCGAGCCGAAAATACAAATTTGCATGAAAATCGAAACCTATTAAGACGCGCTCACGTTGCCCGAGTTTTGTATGCACGGTCGCGGCCGGTATCGTTTACCTACCCACCAACATTATTTTTCTTATGAATACATAATATTAAATTAAATAAGTACATTAAATTTGGGGGTGAAATTTGATGACGAAGCGAGCGCCGGCACCGTCATAAAAAATACAAATCGTCTCAAGCGATAATCGGGGAAATTTCATGTATAACAGTTTTGCATTTGTATGTTTTCCCCATGCGCAAAGCGTGGAACTGTGCAATCGGAAAAACACATCATCATCATATAGTTAATAATGTTTGCGCACAGCCGCCAAAGCAAAAGTATTTGCTTCTCGTTTGAAAATCGGTTGATTTTCGTATATTTTCGCACATTTTAACGCCGCGCGCACGTATGTAAAAATAAACATGTACGTATTTATAGTAAAGCCGCGCATCCGAATGCAAACGCGTTTAACGGCAACAAAAAAACAACAGAAAACATATGGACGCGGCGCCACTAAACTTACGTTGTGGCCGGGAACAAAAAGTGCGCGAAATTATTTCGAGTTGCCGCGCGCGCGGGAAATTCGCCCGGCGAAATAAAAATCAAATAAATCTGCATACTCTGCCCGGGATTAATGGACCGCGAGTGAGTTTTAATCGAAATTCCCTAACGATATGTGAATCCATCCGCATGGGGACGGCAAGGATGACCGAGCAAATGAAACATTCCATCCGCCAAACGACGATAGATAGCATTTATTAAAAATGCATCGCGCGTCAGTGATTTGTCAATTTGCGACAATTTTCCCCAGGACGGCATTTAAGCCGATTACCATTCCGATGCGATTGCGTTTTAATTACCTTTCATGGGCACTGTAAAGTGAAGAAGAAAAAAAACGTTTCGCTGATGCAAAATTCAAATCAACGCACAACCACAAGCAATCCCACAAGGAAAATAAACGCAAGACGCGAGCAGATATTGCGAACGATGCTTCCGATAACAAACAAGTATCAACTTGCGAGTGAAGTGTGTGGGCGCGCCCGCTTTCCAATCGATGTTTATGCAGTGAACTGAATTAGGAATCACTATTTACCTTGTTCTTATTATTTCCAATGCATTTTGCGGCAATGCGAAATCCTTACAGCACAGCGAAAAAGATTGGGGAAAAAATTGAATCGTCTAATGAAAAAATGTTACATTGCGGATTAGGTGTGGGTTTCGATGGGGATAATTTGCGAGCGAATATTAGCAGGAAGTGGATGAGGCGAGGCAGGAAGTCACTTCACGTGGGAGGTAGAATGATATTTCCCCTCAAGCACGCCGCACTCACGCTAAAATTCTCTTGCAAACCTGGCGAGTGAGTAGATCTGCTTTATTCCACCTTAACGCCGCCGCCGTCGGTGAAACCCTCATACAAAATCCCTATATATGTATTTTTTTTGGTTGAAAATTAATACGCGCTCATGATGTGCCTGCGGATGGATATGATGTATAAAGATGTCGGCGGCTGGTGCGCGCGGTAATCTCGTTCGAATGGATCGTAGATATGGGATGGATGGTTTTTTATCGACTTAAATCGCATAGTGCCCGCGCAGGATCAGCGCACAGAATCCTATATAATGATGAAGAAGACGAAGACGCGCACGAAAAGAACGAAACGTCTTTGCCGCGCTGCGAATGAGAAAAACGCGCATTGTGGATGGCCGCGAGAAAATCATTCTCACAAGAAATCCTCATTTCTATAAATTTTTTTCGTTGAAAATAAAATCACACTATTCACCGAAAAGCAAATACCTGCGAAGGTGTAAAACTAAAATAATCGCAGGCGACTCCCAATTAAGAGGTTTGAATGTAGCCTCGGGCGAAATTAAATATCGATTTCGAATTATATCCTTCTTTGTAGGAAGTTTTATGTACAAAGCGAGCGTGCGTCGGAATTAATACTCTTTCATGGCGTCTGGCGGATATCATGCACCCGGTAAATGCATTTAGGTCGCAGAGTGCGTTTGAATGAATCGATTCCGCGTATGTACTTAACGACCGCCGCCTGCGTTTCGCGTTGCAATCCGCATAAGTACACCTGAATTGGTGCAAATCCTAATTTCTAAGAATGTTCGTTGGCGTTTCGGAAAACTGTCAATGGTGGCAATTAATTTTCTCATTACTGCGGTTGAAGGAGCACTATAAATATTGGAATTAGTTTTGGCATACGTGACCAATACGTGTTCGGACGCCATGTATCTTCAACCAGTCGGCTGCGTTATTGAATTTCGCACACTGCGCTCAAAACATTGAGCATTCAACTTTCCGCATCAACCTTCAGCGCCAACAAGAGCGGGCGCGCTCAGCCTTCGCGTAATTGCGTAATAAATTTCGGGGCGCGAAGAATGTCAAGTGCAAAATTTGCTGCGCCCGCGCGGTGCGGAAATTTATGTCGGCCACGATGTCACTCGATTTATTCGCGCCGCGGCGCTCACTAGATAAACGTCGGACGCGCGCGCGCGCGGTGTATAAAGTTATCTCGCGCCCAACGGGATGGAATGATAATGATGTGCGGCTGCGGTTGGTTGACGACGTTTGATGAGCTCGGCAAACCGCAATTAATAAACGTAACCGCCCTCAGCAATCAATTTAAGAAACTATTATTTTTGAATCGCTGCACTTGTGCAGAAAAACGCCGCCGGATGTGATTATATTAAAATAACTTTGATGCGAACGACCAACGACAAAAACAACAAAACTAATCGGGGGCAAGATTGAAATGTTGAGCGAAACGGGAATGTCTTGAGAAGTACGGACAAAAGAGCTCCTGTCTCTTCATTCGGAGCCCTTCGGCGGCTCCGTGCATTTCACCGCCTGGAAATCTTCCTCTCGCCGCGATCTGGAGTTATTTTTTTTCTCTGCAAAAAGAGCCTCTTAATAAAACGCTTGGGTGCGTCCTTTGTCGTCGTCGTCGCGTTGCGGCGGATTGTTCTTCTGCGCCGAGTCGTTTGACGAAATGAAATCGGAAAAATGTGGAAATTGCTGGGATGGGAATTTGAATTTGCGTTTTATTTTTATCGATGTCCCCGGCAACATATGCAAACGGGAGCGGGGTGCTCGAATCGATGCTGAATCTATACATCGAAATCGAATTAACCAGCGTTAATATTCAGTTTTCGTCGTCGTCGTTGTCGGCGGCAGCGGTGGCGGGTGATATGTGCGGTCGCCGGAGACTAATATTATTAGTGCAATGTACACGCGCATCGGTTTCAATCGACCGAACCGGACGACTGATAAGGCGTATTTGAACCCTTTCGCGACAGAGATGACAAAACACCCACATATATACAAGCGAGTTGTAATTAACAATGCGGCGCGCTAGACACTCCACCCCCAGACTCGATCGAAGCGCAGTTTGTACGGTTCGTTGGGTTTGCGTTTCCACATTCGTTTGTTTGGCGCAATGATGATGGTATGTATATTTCGTTTGATCGCGCGCCTGAGGCGATGTTGACGCGGCCACAAGAAATCGAAACGAATTACCCACTCTCGTGCAGCGATGGATTGAATAAACGAGCTATTTATAGGCGGGGAATACGATATAACACTATCGAAAACGAGACGGACGCGGCGAACGAACGAACGAACGGACGGACGGATGGTTGGATGGATGGATGGATGGATGGACGCTTGGATGAACAGATGGACGGTCGGGGGAGTGAGGACGAAATAAAGGACGCGAAAGGGTTCGAATGTAATTTACGATGCAAATATAGTTTGCCGTATTCTGTTTGCTGCCGCCCACCACCATCAACATTCACTCCTTCAACTTTTGCCGCTTGGTGCTAAGTGGAATGGATTGTTGAAAACCCGCCAATGTCTCGATCTTGTTATCCAAACACAAAGAAAAAATTTTAGTTTAATGCACTTGCTGATAAAGAAAAATGTAATTATTGCAAATTAATTGCTTTAATGTGAATAGAGTGAGCGGATGTTTATTTTAGTTTTTCATATTTAATCTGCATTTTCCGCTATGCGCGTAACGTGTGTGTGTGGGCGGTCCATCCACCGCAAAAGCGAATAAAATTGCAATTCTATAAAAATATTGTGTGCGCACGCTGTGGGAATATTAATAAAATATTATATACAAACGGCAATGTTATAGTTTTGTTGTAAATTTTTGAAAGATTTCTAGTAGGTACATTTGTATATTGATTAAATATTGTAATTTTTTCGCCAGCCATTTGTTTTCTGCTTGTCATGAACGCAATTCCCCACTCGAACAATGAATGTAATTTTGCAACTGCCATTGTTGCGCACAGTTATTTTTATATATTTCACAGCAAATTTTCACGCATCGACCCAACCGCACTGGAATAATCCTGTCATTTCGTTGAAGTGCGAATGTAACATAAACATCCGCTCCGATTTTTATATCTTTCATATCTTTTTTAGATTTTGTTTTTAACCGGAAAACAATAGACACTAATATGTAGACTGTACTGCCTGAAGCATTGCATCTATCGATGTGGTATAATTACAACTGGCATTGCAGTCAGCTACATCAACGCTGACAGTTTAATGAAAATTGCATTATTATCGATCGTAACCATATCGTAACAAATGGCAACATTCTTATTCCAAAAGTTAATCGAAAAATTATAATTGTTTTTCATGGAATGAACACCAAAGCTGCGCAACAAACAAAGCAATCACAGTCGTATTGTAACGCACTCTTGCACGGGTTTCAAGTTTCAATAAATAATGTAATATTGAATGAATGCTAGAGGTATGGGGTGGTGTTAAGGGAGCTGGGACGTGAGGACGAAACGAAATTTACGAGGCCAAGACCTCCATGCCGACGGCGACGGCCGGCGACGTCTTTCTTGAGTATGCTTCTCGAGTGTCCTTTCTCAGCTTTTTGCCGGACACTCTACTTAATGCCGGCGCGCTTTTATTGTCTCTAAAAATGTATCCACAAATGCCGGCGGGGGAAGAAAAAAAATAGAAACAACCAACAAAACACGGCGCGACATTAACACCGAAATAATTTAATAACCATAACACCTTGCGAACGCGCACAAAAAGCACGCCTGACGCCTGGCAAGACGCACGCTCGTATTGATGAAATTAATATAAACTACCTCCACGCAGTAATCTACGCGGTTTTCATTTCGTTTGTAAGAGCAATGAGTTTAGGGTGTGCGTAAACTTTCCTAATGGCTTCTTCGTATCCTTATATTGGCTACTACTTTTTTGTCGTGTCTACTTCAATAAAGCGCTTCTCAGTCATCGATTCCAATTGTGTATACGTGTGAAGTGGAGGAGGACCAAAAGAGAAGAAACTGGTTTTAATTTCCTATTAAAAGTTTTTCTATAAGCCATAATTCAGCCGGATGGCAATTGTAGCCTAGCGCACCAACGCGTGCCTTCCAATCTATAAACGCAAGTCGAGCAAATAAAAACACGAGGCGGCTCGGTGGGCGTTTGTTGGCTGCATCCAAAGGTGGTTTTCCAACGTTCCAAGGCTGGGTGGATGCCGCCCGACGCAGTTCCTATTCAAAGGGGTGTGAGGTAAACGAGGAGAATTAATCCGTTTTAAATTCATTCGTCTTCATTTTGCTCTCTTCGCATAAGTCGCCAACAGATGCGTAAAAAATCGCGGGGGGTTTCCAACAATACATTTACACAGCATTTATTCTAAAAGACTAAAATCCTTTTTGCTTTGTATTTCGCTGTTGTTGCATAAAAAATTCAAATCATACAATTGTACATACATCAAATGTACGTTTCACTTTTAAGTACCAGATTAGTTACGTAATGTGCGTAATGCGTGCGGGCAGCGTACGCATATATTGGAATTTATGAATTTTTAATCAACGCACAAACAACGCGCATTCATGACAACAAAGCGTGACACACGCGCACGTCGCGGCGTCCGGGGCGGACATTACGAACCTTTCATCGACCGCACGCGCTGTGTATTAATGCAACTAATTACAATTAGGTCATATTTGTTCGCGACCAACGTGGGGGATGCGCGCGCGCCGCCCACCCCCTTCCACACAAAGCCATTAGCATCCTTTCATGCGCGCATCTCGCGCGCAACAATTCGTTAATGCATCCACGCCGAAGAGTGAAAAACCACGCAGTGCCAAGGGCGCATTTGATTTATACGCACAGTCACGAAAAGCGACGACAGAAAAATCAATGTGGTCCGACTGTGCTCCAGATTGAAATTACACACAGGTGCGTGCAAGAGCCGTGTCATTCACGTGCGTTAATATAAATAAGATCGACGCACGTCTCGCCTATACGACTCGGGGGTGAGTGGGTGGGTGGGTGGTGTCGATCACGCGTGAGAGTGTCACACAAGTGGCATCGAAACGAAACGAAACGAAAATAAAGCGCGGCGCACACGACAAAAACGAACCGAATCGTACGATATCTGCGCTGCGCGACTGGTGATTTGATAGTCCTTTTTTTCCCGTTTTTACGATATGCGCGTAAAAAATTGCGAACGAATAGCTCGCTGTGTTTTCGCATCACCCGCGCGCCGAATGGTAAATATGTATATAAATGACGGGGATGCAGGCAGGGGGCGTAATATAGAAACCAAAATAAAAGAAGAGTTGAAGAAGACAACATTTTTTATTCGGATCAAATGCAAAGCGCACGTGTGCTGCACGCCATCGGTCGTCGGTCGGGCTGGGTGAAAGGTCACGTTCGCAGCGGCGACGATGACGCAGGTGGCGACTCACCCCCATTGCGTCTGGCGTGTGCTTCTTAACTTAAATTAAATTGCTTACTACACGCAAGCTACTGTTATTACAGCGATTCGCAAATTTCATTTCAACAGTTGAAATTTATATTCTTTCAAACAAGAAACGCATAGTGGGTGTAATGTACGAGTGTGCACGCAGGGTGGTGGTCGAACGTTGCCCTTTTCTCCACCACTCCGCGCCCTGGCGAAAAGCTCACGTGCTCAAAACATGTCTCGACTGCACTTTGCGTTCACGCACCGCAAAAAGGACGACGTCGCCGACCGCGCTCTAATTTGCGATTTCTCGGCCGTCGCCGCAAGTTTCCCAACAATTTTCGCGAAAGTTGTTTAAATTTACATTGCACGTGCGGCGCATGAGAATCGAGTGGGAAACGCTTGTCGGACGCGGACGCGGTGCGCAACGAATCTATCGAACGACTAAAAATAACATTATTATTGACTCCTTTTCGTATAAATATAGAGCGCGAGCAGTTGTTCGACCTAACGACCGACTGACAGACTTACCGACTGCGCCGAGCCGGCGCGCAACGGGCACCTCAGAGTCAATTTGCACGCTGTGCGAATATTGAATGAAATCGACGCGATGTCGAACCATTAGTTTTCATCTCGAGACGGACGCATCGCAGAACACACCATAAATCTCTGGTATATATGCCGTCTACATGGCAATCGCATCCAACCGACGACTTGGGCGTCGAACGCTTTAATTGAATGACATAGCTGTACAGTAATTAATCATAGCAATGCGTAAACAGGTAGATATTTTAATCAAGAAATGAATTATGAAAACCGTGCGCGTTGTAAATGAAACGGTGCGAATTTAATTAAGCGACTAACAACGCAAAACCCATCTGGTTGTTCATTGTTCGGAAAACGCAAATTGCAAAAGTCATCCATTCCCGACAACGCGCATCGTCATCCATTGATTGAACACATGCGCATAAAGTTCGAGTTTTTTATTTGACGGTTTTCGCAGTAATTAACATTCTGTCCTTCCATTCAGTGAATCACTTCCGTAAAATAGTTACTTTATTCATTGTAATATTATTTCAATAATTATTATAATTATTGGAATATTCGCAAGAGTGAAAGTTAATTATAATACAATTAACCCTATGCATTCTCTCGGGGAAATGCGATCGGTGGCGGCGATAAGCAAACATTGAAATGAAAATTATCAGCGATACGGATCGATTGCGTGCGCTCCGGTGCGCGCGAGGTGTGCCGCATGACAATTACGCAAATTGAATTAAAACAAATTCCAACCGAAGAGGAAATACCGACG